>JAPMOB010247636.1:0-13297 GCA_029875015.1 Lepomis gibbosus
ATTCTACTCTGTTAAGCGACTTTGAGCCTGGGAAAAGCGCTATACAAATTCAATCTATTATTATTATTATTATTCTAAACATGCCTGGAATCATTGGGTGAGGCAGGACACTTTTTAGTAAATTGCATTTTAAACAACCTAAATCCGTTGGAATGTTTTGAAATTGTATGTGTTTTGTTTAAATAGGTTGTAATGAAGACATCTCTGGTAAAATTAAGACAATTCATTTATTCATTAACAAATTGTTTATCTCGAAACTCTTCGGCAAACCGAAGCAATCAGGTTGAGTGGGACACTTTGTTAGATAAAGTGGGACATTATATTATTTATTGTTAAAATGAGCCATTAGACACATGACAAATACTTTTTAACAACATTTAACAACACATTATTAGACATTTTAATATTATATTAACATTTAACATCATGTACCACAGATATAATTCAATTAAAATTTTTTAAAAATTGTGTTTGTGAGTAGCCTAAAGGCAAACTTTCTTCAGTTAATTATGTACTTACTATGTAAGTATGTTTTCAAATGCACTTCTGGAACTTTTGAGGGCTTTTACCTGATGTGGCCTCTCACTAGCCCTTTTACTCGCTTTTGTAATGTCAATTATGGGATTTTCCATACCTTGCCAAAAACCTTCACTCAGGTTCCTGTCCTTCAGTCACAGGACACGCCTAAACGTCCACTGCCATTCTCTCTTCCCCCCACTGTTTTCTTCCCTTCCTACCTTGTTGTCCTTACCTTTTCCGTATGCCCCTGTCCCTCAGTCACTCACTCCTCTGTCCTCTCTTTTTCTCTCTCTTTCATTCTTCTCCTCTTTGCATGGGTGCCATCTTTTCTGAAGCCTAGTATATTTAAGAAATTACAAACCTGAAATTTGATATTCAGACACATTAGTCTTATTAATCTCTCATACACAGACAGTATAAATGCATTTAAAAGCAAAAATGCTGCCTCATAAGTGGCTAACCTCAACCTAATCTGCATGTCTTGTTACCCTTATTATTTTACATAGATTTGCACTTGCTGGGTGGCTTACCATGAGGTCCCAGGAGTCAAGCTATTTGAAAAATAACTACAGGACCTGTACTTTGATGTCACACCAGTCACAGCCTTTGGGCTCAACTTTCTTTTAGATGTGCTCAACAGGTTGTGGCTGTAATGTGTGTGGCTGGCCGCTAGGTGGAGGCTGGAGCCTGCTGGAGCTGCAGATGGGAGGAGGCTCTGAAGCTTTGTTGTTATAGTAAAGGCTCGTTTTCTCCCACCGGGTCACGTTTCACCGGTGCTGCGACTGAAAACTGCGGATTTTACCGTCCGATCGTTAAAAGAAGACAGAGGCACGCGGGGAAGGAGACCGTCCGCAGAGATGTAAGAGGACTTTAACTGGCTCACATTTTCTGCGTCACTTGGATGCGTGTTGTTTGTTTCTCAGATGTTCTCGGTTTAGTTTTACGGCTCCATGTTGCACAGCCAGGAAAAAATGACTCCTCGTGAGCCCAAGCAGCATCAAGGAAGAACCGCTACAGCAGCACGTCCCTTTAACAACGGCCTGCGACGCGCTGCAGCAGGGTCAGCTGCGGGACTCGGGCTGCAGCTCAACTTCGGGTACCACGTGTCTCATGGGCATTTTATTGTCTGCTACGCACTATTTCAGCACTGACCGCTCTGCTCGTTATACCACTGCAAATGTACAGCAAGACATGACACAGTTAGACAAAGACTAGCTAAAGCTAATATGTAAAAATATGATTTAACACACACGCACGTTAATGTAACCATGTTAGTGGCTGGTGTTGTACTGGACTGCAGTTTATTCAAAGGTTACAAGTATTTGCCTCCATCATGTAACTTATCTGTAGTGTAGAAAACATACTGTGGTGACTTTTGACTGTTAGTGTCTGCAAGTAAGAAGTGGTATCTGTCAGAACAACGAGCTATCTTACACAACAGTATAGTATAGTCATTTACGTAAACAGTGACAACAGTGTTTAATGTTGACTTCACCCAAACACAGATTGCCACATTGTCATGATAAGTTATATGTTGGTATGCTGGGCCTGTTTCCCAAAGTGTTTTGTTCCTTCCAAACAGCTCAACTTTGGTTGCATCTGTCCACATAATATTTTGCAAGTAGTACTGTGGATCTCCCAGGTAGTGTTGTAGTCAAACTGAGACCAAGTCAAGACCAAGACCAGAGTTTATCTAGACTGAGACAAGACCAAGACTTTTAGAGGCTGAGACCAAGTCCCACATTACATGACACACAATAAAATGTGGAACGAGATCATAGGTACTTCAAAAATTGATCTGAAAGGTCCACATTAAAACAGCCACATACAAACACTAAGAGCTGCAATTAACATAAGCATCGCCGGGAGGGGTGACAGTTGTTAACAGTAATAATAAAAAGACATTTTTATTAAGCATTAAGCAATATGTTTTACATCCAGTCAACGTTAGGATGTTACCAAATAACAATTTAGCAATTTATTAATATTCCCAAAGTTATGGTTTTGTCTTGAAATAAAATCCTGAGTCCTCAATGACCGAGACAAGACCGAGGAAATGCGGTCGTGTCCGAGATGAGACCAGGAGACCATCAAAAAGGGTCTTAAGACCAAGACTATTCTCGAGTACTACAACACTACTTCCAGGTGCTCTTTAGTAAACTTCAGACGTGCACTGTTTTTTTTTTCAACAGCAGTGGCTTCCTCCATGGTGTCCTCCCATGAACTCCCTTCTTGTTCAGTGTTTTGCGTATCATAGAGTTGTCAACAGAGATGTTAGCATGTTCCAGAGATTTCTGTAAGTCTTCAGCTGACACTCTATGATTCTTGTTAACCTCACGGAGAATTCTGCACTGTGCTGGTTCAGTCATCTTTGCAGGACAGCCCCTCCTGGGGAGAGTAGCAACAGTGCTGAACTTTCTCCATTCATAGACAGTTTTTCTTACCGTGGGCTGATGAACATCAAGGCTTTTAGAGATACTTTTGTAACCCTCTCCAGCTCTGCACTGAGAGCTCTTCTGCTCGAAGCATTGTTCACATCCGGCCATGCTTCATGAGAATAGCAAAATTAAAATTGATGTGCGTGTTTTTGTTTATTTTTGTTTTTTTTTCTAGGACAGGGCAGCTCTAATCAACACTTCCAATCTCGTCTCATTGATTGGGCTCCATGTTAGCTGACTCTTGAGTCTAATTAGTCTTTGGAGAAGTCATTAGCGTAGGGGTTCACATTCTTTTCTTCCACCCTGCACTGTGAATGTTTCCACGATGTGTTGCATGAAAACATAACTGTTGGTGTGGTATTTGTTCATGCAGACTTGTGTTTGTCTATTGTTGTGACTTAGATGAAGATGAAGACTTCCTCCTCACTGCTAAAGCTTTGCTGCTGCCCAGAAATAAGCTTTCTTTCACCGGTCTATCTGTCTCTCTGTCCGTCTCAGACCCAGTGATGGTCTGCTGTAGAAACCAGATGATGTGGCTTCAGCTACAGTCTCCATCCCCCCTAAGAAGTCTCTGACACTCTGGATGAACATCACAGCCAGCGCTCGCCATCTGACCTTAAATGTAATCGAGGTCAGACTCCTTCATTCCTGCTGTAATGGAGAATCACAGCCTGCTGTCCCTCACGGTGGCCTTGCTGGGTCTTCTGAGCCCATGTCTGACAAAACTGACTCCCAGGGTGTCCTTCCCTATGGGTAAGACTTTAAGGAACACACTCATCTTCCTGTTGGTAAACTTAAAAGTACTTAAAGCAAGCAGTGACAGTTAAAGACGGGAAGAAGAAGACTGCGAGCTGCGAAAAAGACAAATGGGTAGTGTTTGTGTCTTCTTTTGTCATTTTTAAACTGACTACAGCGCTATGCAAAGGGTGTTAGTGTGGCCATGCTGATGAAGGTACAGGCGATAAGATAAGCCTGCTTACATCTTTTTAATTGTGCTAACTTGAATGAAAATGCTTAATCCCAGTGTTAACTTCTGTGAAACAACAGGTAGTCCTGGGAGACATCTCACCCGCTTCAGTAGCCCTGATGTCAGCAACACCACCACTCTGCTGCTCAGTGAGGATGGAGACATGCTGTATGTTGGAGCCCGCGATGCTGTGTTAGCGCTGGATGTTAGCCACAAGGACAGCATCATCCTGAGGAGCAAGGTGGGGGAGTAACCACTGAACCTAAACTGAATGTGCAATCAGTAGCAAAGTTATTAATTTAAAATTGATGTAACTCCAGGAAAAGGCCACTGTGTCTGGCTGTGTTGCGTTACAGCTACACCGCCGCTGCCAGTGCAGATAATTCTAGTCAATGCTTGCGAGTCCAGCAGAACCTTCCCCTGAAGCAGCTCTCCTTTCCGCAGAGAATACACAGGAAGTAAATTTTTGACTGAAGCTGTGTCAAACAGCACAGAGCAGAAACGGGCAGGAAGTTAGACACAGAACTGCATCTGGTCAATTTTCAAAATAAAACACCCTGTCTGACTTCTATCTCTACAGATTTTTCCCTTCTAGAGTTTCGACAACTCTGCCTCTGATTGGACAGTACTCGCTGCCTTTGTTGGGTAGGGTTTGGTAACCAATCAGAGGCAGAGGGTGCAGAACTGAATGCAAGTCAAGAATGCTTTGCTGCTGAAACGCGTCTGAGAAGCTTCCAGTGGAAATGGATGCCAGGTAGAGAGCGGAACGAAACCGTGGCTCAGCAGTAACGCAGCCAGACTCAGTGGACTTTCCGGGACAGACAAACTAGAAAATAATGTTGAAAAGTTGAGATTAAAATGTTGTACTCGCTTATGCTTATCACCTTAGCACCTAAAATGAGGTGTAAGAAAAAAAATCACAAATGGAAGAGATGAAAGTAATTTCTGTTGTGTGCTGTAGACAGACCGTATATGTGCACTATAAACTGTTTCAATGGCGTTTTAGTATGTGAGCAGTGGCAGCAGCTCCGCAGTTCAGCTACAACGAGGACCACAGTGGAAATAAGTTTGTAGCTTTCTTGTGTTATCCTCGACAGTTCTGATGGATGAATAACATCACTGTGACGGCATCTTGTTATGCATTTGTTTTTGTTACTGGATGATCGAAATGTTTGACTGCCAGTTTATCTGTTGACACGTAATGGGTGTAAGCTGTTGCATTGTCAGTTAAGGTGGACATTAATGAGGCAGTAAAATGACCGTCTGTTTGTGATGACAAGTTTTTATTCTAAAGCACAAATTGTTTGTGAAATATAAAAACTGTAGGAGAAGGAAGAGCTCAGTATTTTTGAACATTCTGCACTATACACAACACTGAAAATGTTTTCAATGACTCTCCTGCCTGTATGAGAAAGATGAAATCATGTGAATAATAATAGGAACAGTGTGGCTGTGAGAACACAGTGCCTCAAACAAAATAAGAAGTTGCTTATAAACTGGTAGCAGCTGTTTGGATGTCCTGGCAGTGTAAAATATCTGTTCTTCTAAATAAAAATAAAATATTGTTGCGCAGATGAGAAGCCTCACTTTAAATCTAATTTCACATCGAGCTCCAAAATAAATTTAAAAACTAAATGACGAACTGCCACGCTCTTCTGAATCCACCCCTGTGCAATAACTGTAGCAGCTTTGATGAATTTGCCTCTCTTCTCTTCTTGCAGCTGGACTGGAGTCCTTCAGAGAAAGACCTTGAACAGTGTTCCATGAAAGGCAAAAAAATGGCAAGTATTGATTTTTATAGATGTACTGTGAAGTGATTAAACTCCAAAGTTCAAAAAGGTTTCCTCTTGACTCAGGATACCAAACAAGCAAGACACAGCTGTCACCATTTATATTTCTTTTAATGAGCAGAAGAAACAATGAAGTTTCTGTTCATTTTGGTCTGTTAATTAAATGTGAAATCTTTTTGGCATGCTATGACGAGATGTCCCTGTGCCTGCTGCATATCTCTGCTCTGTAAATATTAGCAATGAATCCAAAGGTCCTGTTCTTTATTTGTCTTTTATGTGATAGGGATGATGTGGATTTAACACAGTTCTGATTCAGAGCGAAAATCCAATGAAACTCACATGCCACAGTCCACCTCGGTGATTTAGAGTACAATTAGCTAAAATGGGTGCAGCTCTGGTTTGCTTTTAACCAGCACTTAACCTTTGTTCTAAAAGATTTTATATCTAGAATTAATGTGATTTCAGTTGGTTTCATGTGTTTACAGGTCTTTATGGAGAAAGCTCTTTGTTTGTTTGGCTAGAACAATGGCATTAGCTTTAGGCATCGAAAACAAGATTTGCTAGCTGTATTAGCTTAAGCTTACACATGTTCCAGCGGTCCTCTGCCAGACCAGTATAATGTTCACCAGAGTTCCTGGTGAACTTGTGGTTGCCTCAGCTTTGCGGTGCTTGAAATCATGACCTCTTCTTCTTCACTCTGTATGTTGTGTGAGCCCTGTTTCCTAATAGAGAAGTACATCAAAACGTTTTTTGTTCAAATTCAATACACACTGAGGCGCACACTGCTTGCTGCACTGTTGGGATCTAACTTGATAACCTTTGTGTGTTTTTTCTAGGCCGACTGTCCCAATTTCATTCGTGTACTGCAGTTTTTGAATACCACCCACATCTATGCCTGTGGAACATTTGCCTTCAGTCCACGCTGCACCTACATTGTAAGCTTGTTTTCGCAGAGGTTTATTTCTGTACTTTCTTATGTTATTGCGTGAGTAAGGGTCTGAATACATTCAATATTTCAACACTTTACATTATCATCATCATTTCTTCATGATTTGACCCTGTTTGAGTTGCTCATCCACAAGCACCATACAGTCAACGTACAGTTGAACGAACACACACACACACACACCCTTAACCTAATTCTAACCTGACCCCAAGCGGGAACCTCTGGCTCTTACACGTGAAGCCAGTGAGGAGTATCTCTAACCTCCACTGGTTGCAAAAAGTCCAAGTTACTTGGACTTATTAGTAAAATAAGCTCACTGATTTGTTACCTCAGTAAACACTTTCCTAATGAGTTTATGATCTCAGTCGCTAGTTTCATGTCTTCTTCAGCACAGCATGATGCTTTTTTTATGGTCCCATTGAGAGGAAAATAGGTAAAGAAAGATAAAGCAGAGTATGCTTCATAATGACACTAAGAAATTCCCAGAGCACAGCAACAACAATCAGGTGCTGGTAGATAGCAGGACAAGTCTATGAAAAATCAAAAAACAAACTACCGCACGCTGGTCTGACTTTACTGTCTTTATTGTGAGAAACGCGTTTCGCCCATTGCTTCTTCAGGCTCACATAGGGAAATTACAAAAACACTAACAGGTGTGTTCAGTGGACCCTGAGCAGGTCATATGACACCTATAGAATGAACATCTTATACAAAGCATTATAATATAAACGGCAAGAATATATATATTTTAAACATGCATCAGCCACAAGAATCACAACACAACAGAAGCTCATAAGTATATTAAGGCAAAATAGCCTGCAGTTACACTAAATGTGATAATTATCCAAACAGATCAACAAGACAATAGTATAAAGGCAAAATAGCCTTACTTTCCTACCTCTAGTATCCCTAAAGGGGAGGGAAGGATCTTAACTTTCTCTGAAGGAAAAACCCACCTCAGAGAAAGACAAAAGAATCAACGTCACAGGAATGGGATCAAATCTAGTGACTCATTCAGTTTGTGTTAAGATAGTTTTAAATGCCTGTTTCGTATAAATCCAGTTTGATTATGATGAATAACACTTCATAACATTTGTTCTAGTCTTAATACAGAACTAGTTGCTAAATACATTGTGTGTGGGATCAGATGATTTTGTGTTTAGATTTCTCCATTCATCTTTATTTAGTTCCATATCACCTTGACGTTTTCCTATTTTCTGTCCAGAACTCAGAGACGTTGATGATGAGTGTTAAGTCTGATGAAGGAAGAGGTCGCTGCCCCTATGACCCCTATCAACGCAACTCTGCTATCATCGTAGGTAAGGAAAGGATGCCACAGTTTATATTAGATTATATTATATTAGCCAAGTCAAGTTGGAAATAAATCATTCGGCGCTACTTAGTACACTGTATGTTGAAGGATTTACTGCTGAATCCAAACATACAGGGCTGCTGACAGTATTCTTCCATTTAGTAACTAATACTAGTAATGCAGTAATGCTAATTGTATCTGTGAATCAGAATGATTCTATTATTATTATTATATATGTTAATCAGTTACACATAGTTGCCAAGAAATTGAACCTCACTAAGCCACGTCCCGAATATGCAGCTGGCCAATCACAGCGTAGTGATGGTCTTCCACTTTCCTGGCTGCGCTCCACCTCTAAAGGAAAACGACCCATTTTTTTTTTGCTGTATTTTCCGAAGATGTGGTCACATGCTGTTCATGGGGTAATAATTACATTTGCTGCCCAGAGAGGGTGAACGGGCACGTGCAGTTTATTCCCCTTCCAAAACCTAAAACAAATCCAGACAAATGTAAGCTGCGGCTTGTTCCTAATGTAGTGGTAGTAAGTCTAGCTAACTTCCTACTGAACATTATAAAGCCCTACCGTTCTGCTTTGATTGTAATAGTAAATGAGACCTACCCAGCTGTACAGGAGCAGTGTTAATCCTTAATCCTTAATATTGTGGTCCTCTTTCTCTATAGTCAATAATAACACGGTTGTTCACTTTTACTCTGTGATCGTCAGGCTTTAGGCAAAGATGACTGGATGTGTCTCAGCAAAATAAAATTGAATTGTGAGGATTGAAATTGAACTGTGATAACGGAATTTGAATTGTCAGAGCTGAATGTGAAAGTACATAGAGAGGTGAATTTTCAGGAGGGTTTAAATACAGTCTAGAGCAACTGAATTTGATTTCACAATATTACAGTTTTTCAAATTTCAAATCTAAATTACACAAATTCAGTTTCTAGTGACTCATATTTCTGCTCATGTTATCACTTCAATTAGTAAATCATGCAATTCAGGCATAATACTGGCCCATACTTGTTTGGAGCATGTGGCTAGGAATTACACCCCATACCTTAGAACAAGGTGAAAACTGTGAATAAAATGCAGCGTTTGATGGAAGTCATGATGTCATAGAGATCTTTCCTACTGTCAACGCAGTCACTGAAATTGATCAGCCTGGGCCTGTAATGGACCACTTACCTATTTTAATGTGTTATGTTTTTTGTGCTATGAAATAAATAATTGTTCAAGTCAAAGGGACATATTCACTTTTTGTCATACTCACTGTTTCTTCAGCATTGTGTTCTTATATTTCTCAGATGGAGAGCTTTATACTGGAACAGTGGCAGACTACAGGGGGAACCGGCCAGTAATCTCCCGGCACCTCAGTGAGGGCAACCGTGTTGACTTGAAGTTGGATGATACATTAGGATGGCTGGAGGGTGAGTGTGCTGTGCCTCAAAATGAAACATATGGTAGTGATAGCAGTTGGGAATAACATTATATCAATGATGAAACATGTTTGGAGTGCACAGATATTTTGAATTGATCCTCTCCTTGAATGGAGTTAGCATATGAGTGATAGGAACAGGCGAAACTGAGTCTGAGAGTTTTGCTTATAATTGTCTTGGCCATGCAATAAACCACATGCCCTTCTGCCCAGTTGTGAAGTTAACACCCCAGCACTTAGGGGTGGGAATCACCAAAGGCTCCACCATACGATATTATCTCAATATTTGATGTTATTGCAATTTTAAACATATTACGATGTATTGTAATTTATTTATTTTTTTCAACTTTAAATTGTTTCCCCAAAGGAAAACTCTTTTTCTAATGGACTGAAAAATCAATTGAATGTATTGCTATAGTATCAATAAAGTAAAATCCTCATGTACAATATATATAATAAAAGATCGATACTTGGCGTCTGTGCATCGATACAGTATTGCCATGGAAAATAATGCGATACTATGCTGTATCGATGTTTTTTTTTTTTTTGCCCCCACCCCTACCGGCACTTGCAAATTGTCTTGATGTTCCCCCTGTCTTAAAATATCATATTAAACTGACATCTGTAAAATTTACCACAGCTGTTTAAGGAAGCCAATAGCATGATTTTAATGTGATTAAAGTGAGCTCACTTAAATGGAGTACATCCCCCAGTGACATTCACACACCAACAGGGGGTTTACGCGAGGACTCAAAGGGTCACAATCACAAACATGTTGCTACTGAAACTGACTGTAACATATCCTTTTATTTTAATGTGAAAAGTTGCTTCCATTTCCACCTTTACTGATGATGTTTAATTACATCAGAATCCCTCACACATATTTTGATAGGCATACTTTGCCATGTGTTTGCCATAGATCCAACCTTCATCAGCTCCAGTTTTATTCCTGATGAGGAGAAAATCTACTTCTTCTTCAGTGAAGTGGGCAGAGAGTATGACTTCATCGACAAATTTATTGTTTCTCGTGTGTCTCAGATCTGCATGGTAAGCGTGATTAAATTAATATTTTTGAGCAGTGAGGTAAATTTGGTTGTGGTGGTGTACTGGGCTGCATTATATTCATGTATATAAATGGAAAGGGAAATAAAGAGCAGAATGTAGGCCTTCATGTCTGATGAAAATCTATGTATGTAGGCTAAAGTCTGTGTGTATGTAAGACAATAATGAATGTATGTGTGAAAGTATAGTGGAAACACAAGGCAGGTCAATTTTACATGTGTATTCGATCAAAAAGGTGAGACTTGCAGGTGATGTGAAGATCGCAGTCCAAACAAAAACACAGTAATCAATAGTGAAGAAAATGAACAGTTTAACTGATGGTATAAATACAACAAAAGGAAAACAAGGGGACTAATCCAAACCATGAGCCGTAAAGAACGATGAACACACAACTAGACACTAGTGAGGCTAAATCCCAAAAGGGGGTGGAGATAACGAGGCACAGGTGAAACACATATGGGCAGGTGCCAATAAACAACCCAGAAATACAAGGACAGGAAGTAAAACAAGACAATGTCACCAGGGGCAGATACACTACCATTTAAACCGGAAACACTGAAAAGATAAAACACCTTCAAACTGTGACACGACCCGTGGGCTTGACCGAAGAGCTGAGTAGGTCCGGTGGGCGATCAGGAGGCCAGACTCAGTCTGAAGGATGACCTGGAAATAAACATTGAAGACCAAGCCCTTCAGCAGGTCGGGCAGGAGGCCAACAATGAAGTTGGAAACACCCTGGAGGTCGGTCAAGAGTCCGACAACGAGGACAACGACCCTCAGGGTGCCTGCCATGAAGGCCAGTCCCCTCTGGAGCCTGGCGACGGGGGCGAGACCTCTCTGGAAGCCGGGCTGGAGGCAAGCGGTGATAACCCTGATGACTGTGAATCTCCTCTAGAGGCCAGTAATGAAGGTGAGACCTCTCTGGAAACAAGGCAGGAAGTCAACAAACCTATGGAGACTAACAGCAAAGGTAAAATCTATTTTTTGGGCCCCACGGAAAAGGCAAATACTCTCTGGAGGCCGGTGATGAAGACTGATTGGGGTGAAACCCCTCTGACAGCTGCCGACGAAGGTCAGGCCTTGCTGAGCAGGAGGCTGGCGACGATATGGGAGATAAGAGCCAGAGTCCAAAAGCTGTAGTGCAGCACCATAAACTAGTGACAGGACAGCTGGACTGTTGACCGGGCAAATGGCCTGGAGACTGACGACAGGACAACAGATCTGAAGACAGATCTGCAGTTGGACAGCGGGGGTGGAGACAAACGATAACAGCTGCATTTCAGGGACAACTAGAGTTTCGTGCGTAGTCTGCTGTAGCTCAGCGCGATCAGGAAACTGCTGCAGTTCTGTGACTGAGGATGGTTGCAGTTCAGGCACCGGTGACTTTTGCAGCACTGGGACTAAAGTTTTAAGCCACTCAGACCAGAAAATGGATTAAGTTGTAACCCACCGGGTCAGGGGCTCGCTGCAGCTCAGCAAAGACAGGAAGTTGCTGTGGCTTAGCAGGGTCAGGAGTCAGATAAACTGTGTCACCAAGTGCAGGATCCATCCGTCC
The DNA here is from genome assembly GCA_029875015.1 of Lepomis gibbosus. Lineage (NCBI taxonomy): Eukaryota > Metazoa > Chordata > Actinopteri > Centrarchiformes > Centrarchidae > Lepomis > Lepomis gibbosus. Next base: position 12,029 of record JAPMOB010247636.1, read on the forward strand.
CACTGACTGGACTCGAGGAGCAGGAGTCTTCTAGGTCACTGACTGGACAGATAGTCTCTGTCTCAGTACACATAGTATTAGACAACATAGTCGCTGGGGTGCATGCCAGCACAGTTTCAGGATAGCCAACCTGGTAAGTTTCCTGTGAGCTGGTCTGGATAGCAAAGTCACTGGAGTTCTGCTATTCAGTGAGTCAGTGGAGCTGGACAGTAAAGAGCATGACAATGGCGGGAACCATGTCTCCTTCTGGTAGGCTCTGCTGAAGGAGAATCTGGAACGGAATCTGGCAGGAAACTATCTGGAATTGAATTAGCCGACCGTCCAGCTGACTTGAAACAATCAGTCTGCTGACTCTGATTTTGAAGTACAGTTGGCCAAAAATGACGACAAAGAGTTGGGTGTCCTGAGGTCTCTCTCCTGTTGCGGACCCCGTTTCTTTGGGTGGACGTCTTGTAGGCTAGCCTAGAACCCCAGAAAGGAGACATGAGACATGCACAGGAAACAGGGACAGGCTCGGGAATGCTGGAGACAGTTTGACAGCAAGCCCAGACGGGGACTGCAAGCAACTGGAATGCTAGTGGCCGGGAAGCAGACTAGAAGATTGGATGAATGCGAGCCTCACTGTGGTTGGGTGAATGAAAGCAAAGCCAACTAAATCCACTCCAAACAAAAGTAATCCATAGTGAAGCAGATGTATTGTCCATAAATCCAGCTGAAAGTGTAATCCATATAATGGCCCTCATTTATGAAAAGTGCGTACACCAAATTTCCAGTGTACACCTGGCGTACACCCAAAAACACGATGACTTTGAGATTTATCAATATGGACGTTGGCGTACGGCACGCTCAAATCCTACGCCAGCTCAGGAGGTGGTGTACATGTACGTGTAAGTTTTGAGTTAGAGCTGAAATGCGAACAAATCATTTCCTAACAGCAGGTGTTCATATTTGAGCAACACGGACTTTATACAGCCTATATAATATTTGAGCAGTCAAAACATGCTTTGATTTGTATTTGGACTATTTTATCGTAGCTTTAGGTGCCTTTTATTTGGGTTTGATTTTAATGAAATGTGTACCTTCCAATGAAAAAGCTAAGAGCAAAAAATGTTGTAGGGTAAATTAATACTGCATACAAACAACGCGGATGGCTTGAAGCACTGAGACTGGCTGCTGACATGGACACAGGCCCACGCCCTTTAGGTGAGGCGGGCACAGACATGTCGCGCACAAAGCCCCGCATTTATTATAAGACAAACTTTATATTAT
>JAPMOB010247639.1:0-15281 GCA_029875015.1 Lepomis gibbosus
TGTGTGTGTGTGTGTGTGTGTGTGTGTGTGTGTGTGTGTCGTGCCTCCTGCCCTCTCCACATGGAGTCTGTCCAGGGTTCCACAGTAGTCAGTTCTCACAGGATTTCAACCCTCCTGAGGGAATTAAAACGATAAACAGGCAAGCTTATTCTGGAGCTGCCCGCCCCCACTCCTCCTCCCAACCTCTCCTCTTTCCTTACCTCTTCTTTTTTTCCCTTCCTTGCCTTGATACCTCTCCTGTCTTCTACTTTCCACTGTTCCTTTCCTCCTTATTTCTCCTTTCCTCTTCTCTTCTTCTTTTCTTCTCCTCGCATCTAATTTTCTTTCCCTTTCTCATCTCTTTGCTACCTCTCCTGTCCTACACAGTGTTCCATCCCCTTTGCCTTGTTTCTCCTCTCCTTTCCTCTTTCCCTTTCTCATCTCTTCTTGTCCTCTCTCCACTATTTCTGTATTGTACTCTGTGTCCTTTTCTTTCCTCCTCTTCTCTCCGCTGTTTCCTTTCCTCTTTCTTTTACTTTTCCCCTCTCCTCGCATTGCCCCCTCTCATCTCCTTCATGGTTTTCTTCTCCTTTCCCTCCTGTTACTTTTCATGTTTCAGCTTTTCTCTTCTTCTTCTCCAGATCCTTGTCTCCTCTCCTTTACTTTTTACTTCTTCTTTTCTCATTTTCTCTTTTCCTCCTCCTCTCCTTTCCTCCTTCCATTTCATACCTTGCCATTCCTTTCCTTTTCTCCCCTATCATTACTCATTCTCTTAGTCCTCTCCTCCTCCTCCTCCTCCCCCTCCTCCTTTTCCTCCTCTTGCATCTGCTGACCTCTCCTCCCCAGTGACCATTTGACAAAGTGGGAACTTGTTGCAGAAATATGAAAACAACAAGCCAGACACAAGGCAGAGGGATGCGACTGCTGCCGGGAGATAAGAGACAAACTGCCTGTGATTTCTGGAGTCCCTCCCCATCACACACGCATACACACACCCTCGACCCCTGTCTCCTGTACGTACGGCAGCAGGCATGTAATAGCTGCTATGTTTTGGTGGACAGGAATTATTACCAAAGGGGGATTCAATTGCAGGGACAATGTGCGTAATTTCAGGGACCTCCCTCCCAAAGGTGCTGCATCCATACTCCCATTACACTGTTATTTTGCAAGGGGATGATGAACTTATCATTCTGATGTGACGCTGGGGAGATGCAATACAAACAGGAACATTCACAAACAGTACAATTAATATTAGGCCGCTTCACCATACTAAATCTGCCGCAGTGGAAAAACAATCGTAGCTATGGGGACCCAGGAGGTTACAAACTGCAGCCCAAAAGACAAAGGACGAGCAGAAAAATGATAATTTTCTTGTTGTTATCAAACACACTGGCTATTAGTTGTAAACAAAAAGCAAATAAACATGGGTGGACAAGGCAGCTTTTGGCAGTGTCAAGGTATCTTCTTTCAACATGGCCCGTGGCGATATTTGATTGGAGAGAGATTACAGTGTTTACTCAGAGGAAGGTCTGCCCATCATAAAACAAAGGTAATTGACTGACTGAATGAAGACCAGGAGCTGAGCCCCATCACTGACAGTAACACTAAGCCTGTGTGTGTACGGGATTGAATGGATGTGTTGTTATGATCACGGGTGTCTGTGTGAGAATGCATATTTGCATTAATGTACAGTGTTTTTTTCCTTTCTGTGAGACTGCATGTGTGTGCTTGTTTGAGAAGTTTTCATTGGTCCACTCTTCACTTTTGTCTTTTTGTCCTGTGGGTTTTTTTCTGCACCTAAATCTTCTAAATTGCCTGCTTTTAGAGACATTTTTTTATACAAAATCCATTTTATAATTTTTTTTTTTCACTCACTGTTTGTGGTTTTTAATGCCTCTGTCTGTCAGTATTACCCGGGCTTTAGTCAGCTTTCTTCAAATATTTTTTATTTTATTCTGCAGAGTGCTTTTTCACTATTTTTTTAGTGCTGTTATATTTCCATGACTCAGTGAAGTAACCTGTTAGTTTGTTAAGAAAACCTGGGAGCTACTGAATTGAATATTGTTAGTTGGCACAAATGCATAACATGACTTTAATCACGAATCATTAATTTTAGAAAACATTTGTGTACATTAAAGCATATTTCTTTATAGCAGAGACCCTGACCTTTAATTTGCTGCTGGTTAGAATATTCTACGGCAGAAAGTAAAATGTGTGCCAACAAAGCTAACTCTCTATTAGCTTTGGTTTGTTCTGCATCAGCTTCTAAGGGACATATCTGGTTCTTAAGCTTCTAAAGGCTCCTCTCCTCAAAACAATGAGCTAATGTTTGTAACACTGAATGGAACTGCAGTAAAGGGAAATTTTTTGCTAGTTTTAAGCCAAGTAAAGGATCTCAATATTTCATTCGCCACTCTTGATTTGGGGTTCAGATAATGGAAGCTTGTTAGAGTCTTAACACTATTAGTGAGAAGACATCTTATTTGCATCTTGTTTTTCTTGAAAATATTGCAGCTGGATTATAAGATACATAGCAACTCTGATTCTCTGAGGTTTAAAAGACAGTTGTCAATCTAACCTAAAACAACTCGTAACAACAAATGTACTTCAAATGACGTTTCACCTTTACTTACACTTCCACAATGTGTTCCTGGTATTTTACTGTATTTTTTACAGTTTGTGCTTTCTGTTGGTTTACAGATGCTTTTCCATTGGACCTAAATGATGCCACAAACTGTGGTTGCAAAGGTTTTTGAGATGCAAATGTAAAGCAACTCTGGAACAGAAGACTGTAAGATGAACTGTTCTCCAAATTAAACAACATAATGTCCTCTAGAATGGCACAGACACTCATAAAATTCATATTAAAATTGCAGATTTGTATACTATACAATACTATCCTCTACGCCAGTGGTCAGCAATAGCAGGCCCGCGGGCCAGAACTGGCCCACCAGCAATAATATCTGGCCTGCAGCCAGATTGCTTTGATAGTAATTTCCTCAGGGAAATGAAAACAAACATCCATAGCATTATGAATACCGATCAAAAGTCGGGACGTGCACACAAACTGCAGCATATGCTTTAGAGTGAGCATGTACAAAAGTATCCTTATAATCAATTTGTTTAACAAAGGAGAAAATAATATCTGCCATATGTTGGGAATGATTACACAACCCTCCCATCGGGACTCCTGCTCCTACCAATTGAGCTATACGTTAAAGATAATAATTTGACTATGTTCTGGCTCTTGTGCCATGGTTTAGAACCCAAACACTAAGAAAACTGAGTTGTAATGGTGTAATCATTATAGAGTTTTCAGGCCACAAACACACGGCTGCCTAGTGCGCCCCAAACCCAAGGGTCTGTTCTCTAATTTGACATTATCATTAAATACTGTCTGCTCTGTGCTGTGAATCCACATGACATCAGTCCCTACCTAGCCACCCTTTTCAGTTTTTCTCCCAAAGATGAGTAAACACCTAATTTGCAGAAATGGCTTCATCATATGATACTTTAGCCTCTGCAATATCCGCTTGCTACCTGATGCACTGTGTTTCATTCAACCCTTCAGTTTAGTGTTTGCTCCTAGCATTAGCAGCCACCCCTTCTGCTAAATCTCCCCATAGTGCACAGGGGTGGAACTAATAAAACACCTTGTTATGTAAAAAAGCATCAGCTGCATGAATCACTCCCAGGCTTTACTCCTAAATGGGAATATTATTATGCCGCACAGACTTTGAGAGAGAGAGACAATCCTCCCACAGCTTTACACAGACTGTTGTGATTTTTTTTTACTGGGACATCTATCAGTTTTGGTGTTTTCATTTTGACAGAAAAATAAGAATGAAACACAGGTTTGCAAAGAAAATCAGTGTGACTTTCCACAAGTTGTAATTCTGGAGGAATAACAAGGTGTTCTTTACTCTACACTACCTGAACACAGATCTATAAAAACTTTGCTTTATTGCTTAAGCTAATATTTGTAAAGAGGTATGAAGAAGAAGCCTAAACATTACTCTTGTATTCGGTGTTTGTTGTTGAAGCATTTCCCTGCGATGACTCAGCAACACATTTAAAGTGTTGTTGTGTTTGGACAATTAGATGAAGGCTGGAAGAGGAGATTAACACAATTAATTACCCTGTTGATTGTATGCACTGCATCGTAGCACTTTTCAGCCTTTGTTTAAGCTGGCAAAGAACACCTCATCATGGAGAGGAGCAGCGCCCTGAGGAGACACATTCATATCTGAGAGCAGCCCAATGTAACCAGTCTCTCACACTGTTGTTTAGTGGGTCATCAGTGATTCAGTTCTTCCATATACAGTACTGTGTAAAAGTCTTAGGCCGGTGTAGAAAAATGCTGTAAAGTAAGAATGCTTCAAAAACAGACATGTTAGACTAAATTTATCAATGATCAAATGCAACATGAGTGAAAAGAAGAAAAATCTAAATCAAATCAACATCTGGTGTGACCACCCTTTGTTTTCAAAACAGCATCAATTATTTTCCTTGTTCTTATTTACACTAAAGATAGATCTTAATGACTTTCGCTGTGTTTGGGGTTGTTGTCATGCTGCAGAAAAAATTTGGGCCAATCAGCTGCCTCCCTGATGGTACTGCATGATAAGTATCTGCCTGTACTTCTCAGCATTGAGGAGACCATTCATTCTGACCAAATCCCCAACTCCATTTGCAGAAATGCACCCCCAAACGTGCAAGGAACCTCCACCGTGCTTCACTGTTGCCTGCAGACAATCATTGTTACCGCTTTCCAGCTCTTCGGTAAACAAACTATCTTCTGCTACAGCCAAATATTTACAATTTCTACTCATCAGTCCACCAGCTTAGCAAGACGCTTAACCCCTAAGTTGCTTTGAATTAAAGCATCTGTTAAATGTTAATGTAATGTACTTTTAAGAGTAAACTGTCTGCAGCAACCTCATTTTTTTAGCTAAGTTTGGTTGTGTTCTACCCAGTTTTATTCCTACTACACAGCTGTTTCTGTTTCAGTCAATCATTGTGGTTCAACCTACATATTGAGTTGGTGATCAATAGCTGGCTGATGATATGCCTACAAAACCCCTGACTTTGTGCAAGTGTAGCAAGAAAGCTGTTTTGAAGGCAATATATATATATATATATATCCATCCATCCATCCATTGTCAACCGCTTATCCTGCGTACTGGGTCGCGGGGGGCTGGAGCCTATCCCAGCTGGCATAGGGCGAAAGGCGGGGTACACCCTGGACAGGTCGCCAGTCCATCGCAGGTATATATATAATCTGTTAACATGTTTTACTGTTGCTTTGAAAGACAATGGGACCTGACATCATCCCCCGTAACACCACTAATCAGCCACAGTCCACCATCTCATCCCCCGCCTCCTCCCTCTTTCTTACCATCCTGGAGAGGAACCTGTTTAGGATTGTTTAGGAGGTAGAAACCTTGCCTTACGGCTTGGCCGTACTCTGTCTCCCCATCCACCCTGAAGCTCTGCGCCAATCATCTGTCTCCGGTGTTCACAGACATTTTTAATTCCTCACTGAAAACATGCGATGTGCCAGCCTGCTTCAAAGCCACCATCATCTCTGTCCCCCAAAAAACAAGGACTACTGGACTAAACAGACGTCCTGGACAGGACGACAGGAAGCAGCATGTTAAGCTGGGAACATCTCTGACTCCAGGACCCTCAGCACTGATTCCCCTCAGGGCTGCGTTCTTTTCCCTCTGCTTTTCTCCCTGTATACCAACAGCTGCATCTCCAGTCACAAGTCTGTCAAGCTCCTGAAGTTTCATTGGGCTCGTCTCAGGTGGGGATGAGTCCGCCTACAGGTGGGAGATCGACTATCTGGTGACCTGGTGCAGTCAGAACAGTCTGGACCTCAACGCTCTGAAGACAGTGGAGATGATTGTAGATTTTGTAGCACCCCCCCTATCATCCTGGGTGACTCCGCAGTTGCCACTGTGGACTCCTTCTGCTTCGTGGGCACCATTATCTCCCAGGACCTCAAGTGGGAGTGGAAAATCACCTCCATCATCAAGAAGGCCTAGTAGAGGATGTACTTCCTGCAGCAGCTGAAGAAGTTCAGCCTGCCAAAGACAATGATGGTGGACTTCTACACTGCCATCATCGAGTCCATCCTCACCTCGTCCATCACCATCTGGTACGCTGCTGCCACTGCCAGGGACAAGGGCAGGCTGCCGCGTATCATTTGGTCTCCAGAGACAGTGACTGATTGTCACCTTCAATCTCTCCAGGACCTGTACGCTTCTGAGGCGTGCAGGAAAGATTGTGCTGGAGGCTGCGGCCCATCAGAAACAAAATCTCTCGCCACAAGAACAGTTTCTTTCCGATGGCAGTGGGCTTTCTCAACAAGGCCCGGGTCCCCACTGTCACTGACTCTCATGCCCCACCTCCCAAAACACACACACTCCCACACACACACACACTCTCATACACACTCCTGACCCCACACTTTACAAGTATTCTTACGTTACAGCATTTTTCCACACTGGTGTAAGACTTTTGCACAGTACTGTGTGTCAGTGTGTAATCTGAAAGATATCAAGTCTTCTTTAACATTAATAAAAACATCAACTGGAGGCGTGTGATGACTTTTAGTTTCATTTTTATTTCTCCAGATGACTAAACTAACACAGATGACATGACAAGCTGCAGTCATCACACAGATATTTCCACTGAAGTTGTAATGGTGTTTAATGTTCTTTCACGGATCTAAAATACCAACAGAAAAGGTCAGGGTTTGGTGTCAGCCCCTTGAGATGAAAGATCAAGAGCTTCTTTCAGGATTCTCCGTTTCACACAAATACTCAGGTGTGGCCTTTAAACACATCTATAGATAAATCTGGTTTTAGGCAAATGGCCTTTAGCATAATATTTGAAGCCATTATTACAGTGGTCTGTTAGTTTAGTTGGTAAAGAGCAGGAGTCTCACTTTAAGGGTTAAGTGTTCGATCTCACCTTGGGACTTTGTTTTGTCTCCCTTCAACAAATGGATTTTGCAGTGACTGTTTCTCACGTTACAGCATGTGCTGCAGTGTTTGTGTTTCGGTGTTTACCTACCGCTCTACTTATGATGAGTAGGCCTATATTATTTTACGCAGGCTAGACCTTGTCTAGGTGTGAGATGTGAGAAACCCCTAAAATAAAACATATAGTTATATACAACGACAACGATCGTGTCAATAAAGTTGTAAGTTAATTATTCCTCTTTTTTTGTCCATGTGTGTTCAGTGCAAATTTCATTTAACTGGAGTGGTTCTTCTAAGGAAATTCCTCAACCAGCTTATAAACTCAACCCAACTGAGTAAACTCAGACGGTTTCTGTGCACTAATTTAAGGTACCACTATATTTTCTTTATAGCCCAGCTTAAGTTAAAACTATACATAACAATACCTGATACATCCAGTTTAAAGATCTCAAAAAAGTCAAGGATCAGTCTGTTGTCCATTGATATCTCCATTGTAAGAAAATGCTCAACTTTTGCAGTGAGCATATGTGTGATTGAGACTGAGGCAGACGATCGAGACAGAATTGCGCCCATTTGCCAGCTCGCCTCTCATTGAAAATGAGTAACTAGTAAACACTGAAAATATCTTTAAGCTGTATTCACGCCAAATCAAACATTGTGGTAATTATTGCAGGGTTTTGTGGCGGTGTGGTGTGTTTACGGTGTGGTTTACGTGATTGGTCACCACCATGTGACATCAGGTTGCGTTTCACCAAAACAATTAAATTAAATTTCAACTTTTCACTGTAAAGCTCCTCCCTATTATTTTTTTTTCCAGCATTCTCTGCAGTCCCCACCGCCGCAGCCTAAACAAAATACAAACATTAAAATGAATGGCAGGTTTGGAGTTTATTTCACCACAATGGCTGATTTGTTATCAATACTGCCTAACTGAATTAACTATCTCAGAACTTTGTCTCTGTTGTCCCCAGAATTACCACCTGATTAGATTTCTGGGAAATTACAAAGCTGTAAATATGCTGTAAATATGCTGTATATGCGTCAACATTTTATTTCCCAACATAAAGATGTTATGATCCAGTTGTACCATCCACTCGGTCCTAGAGTTTTCTCCTTCTTAGTGTCACCTGTCTTCTCTGTGTGCATTAATCTGGGCATGGCACACCTGGCTCTCCTCCTGAAGTACCAATCATCAAAACCACCTTGGGCTCTTCTACCCAGCTGACAGCCATTCTACAATCAAGACTCTAGAGTATGGAAGCTCTGCTTCTAATTTCGGTGCTTTGTTCTCACTTGTGCCTGAGGTCATGGAGAGAGGAGCATTTTTCCTGCCTTGTTCAGTGTGCACTGTTTTTGTTTTTCTATCGCCTGCCTAGATCACAGGGCCTGCCTGTCCGCTCACAAGGACTCTCAGCCTGAAACTCTTCTTTGCCCATTTTTTAAATTCACAGTTTTTTGCCTTTACTCCAGCCCCTTTGACTGCAATAAGTCGTCAGTTTCTCCAGTCCTTAACAATGCTTCTTGGTGGATAACCAGTCAACACTAGTGAAAGAATACTGAGTCTGAGATACGGGAATCACCTTTAAACATATTTGAACTGAAACTCCACCAGGATTGCTAAAAAGAGTAGAGAGGACATGATGCACTTAGTGGTAGCTGCAGCCCTGCGTAACGCACATTTTGTCTTGAGGCCACCATCCCACACTAATGTTTATTAATTATTTCCTTAAATCCATTGCCCATACTGCCACCATTCACTGACAGCGGCAGGTTCATAAAATGCATGTGTCAGAAAGTGTCTAAAATATTAGCACACCCCAGAAAATATTTTCTGAAATAGATTGAACATCTCAGTATGTTCATGCAAGAGTGAGTGAGACTCATAAAGCCTCTCTGTTCTCCTTGTGTTAAGTCATCCTTTATTGTTATCTGTTGTTTTAATCATAGGACAACAAAGGAAATTAACTGAGGACAGTGCTTGCATGCTGATGATTATGATAAAGACACAGTGACAGGTTGGATTTGGACACTCCAGATTTGCTTTTATGGCTTGATGAAATAGACTTTGGTCAGAAGTACATTCTCTCTGCTCAGTACATAAATACAGAAACACACAGGTGCAGGTGAATAAATAAAGCATCAAGACAGAACAGAGCAACAACAGGAGTGGGCTGGCAGTGAATTAAGGGCCGTTGCAACACAGCGAATTACATGGATTCATGTGTGAGAGAGAGAGAGAGAGGAAATAATGGCTGGTTTTATGTAAATGTACACTTTTGTTCAAAACAGTACAGTTTCTGTTGGTGATTAAGAATATAATATAAAATGATGGCGGATTTACCCTCTCCAGCACAACATGCACACAAATGAGCCGTTTTCTCTTAAATGTCCGAAAGTAAATCACCCCACAACAAAAGTTTAAGTGTCAAAGTAAAGCAACATTATAACTTTAGCAACACAATATAACCACATTGTCATGCTCTCTAACATACTGCTGTCTCTGACATCTGCTATAATCCTAAATGTGTTTTTAATTGGTGTGATGCTGTTCCCAGACCACATGTGTGGGTTCTCCGATATTTTCATCATCAGTCAGTGTCAATTAAAAAAAAACTCATTTGAACACGCAACGCAATGGTAAGCTTGTACCATTGGGACACAACAGAAAATGTCTGGGAACCTGAACTTCACTACACATCTCTTTCGGATGAGATAAAGTCAATCAAAGTTAATGGAGACAAAAACAAATTGCATCCCAAGCCAGATCTGCTCAGTAGAAAATTTGCAATGTAAATAAAGATATTATGACATTTCCTCATTCATCTTAGACTTGTGTCAGGGTGAAAAGTATATAGTTCATCAGTGATGTTATGAAGCAGAGCTATTTCTGTGGTGCAGTGAGAAATGCTTACAATGGCACTTTGTGGAAACCAAAGGTCAGTAAAAAGCCTTTTTCTCACAATATGGCTGCTGAAGAAAAATAACCAACAAGATGTCAAGAAAAAATACCCTAAAGACAAGGTCTCGATTGTACCCCTGTTATGAAAACACTTCTGCTTATTCCTTTAGTTTCTGGTCACTTCTGTGTTCAGAAACTTTTAGTGACCTGGGGGCATGTAACATACCGTAACTGACAAATACAGTCTTTTTCATTCTCTTTTTAACTGTACGTAACGATATAGCTGACAGATTCTGCTGTCAGACGCAGCACGTCCATATAATGGCCTCTATTGTAGGAAACTCTTAAATGTCACAGTAAAATTTCAGCCATGTATCAATATGAGCACGTAGCTGTTTTCTCCGTTTGTGAGAAAATAGTAATGGGAGATGAGAGGTTTTCACTTGATAAAACCTCAGCGACAGCCTGTCACCACCTTGAGAACGAGTAAAGTTAATGCTCCTGAACACTGTCTGTGCTGTGTGCGCCTCTCCGCTGAAGGTAAAGTTTTCTCCCAGCCTCCGAGGCGACATTTAAAGAGGGCTAAACCTAATAAAGCCTGAGCTGTGAAGACTGCCATTTGTTAGCTGGAGAGTATTTCATTACCACCAGGATGGTTTATCTACCCTAGGCATCATTTACGGCATTCATATACATGTGAACCAAACCTGCCAGCGGGTGCATAATCAGAGCAATGGGGATGAATATTCGAAAGAGGAGAGGGAGAGCCTTTTATTGACACATCAAGTCTTTTCTGGAAATGACTGTTGTCATTTGAAGATAGAGATAAATCAATAATACTTTGGCATTAGGCTATACAGGGTTCTATTGTGTTTGAATAATGACATCTGAAACCGTTGGATGATTTGGAACAAATGAAAGTGCACTTCTGATTGGAGTTGTATGATAACTGGGCCTTCATTAAATAAAAAGTTGGCTACATGCTACTCTCATCCGAGTTAAACTCACAAAGTTCCTGTTTTTGCCTCTCGCTTTCATCATCCGTCGACAGATCTATGACAACTTGAATTTGTGTTTTGCATAACAAGCTTCTATTCACTTTTTTGCCTTACTTTTCAAAGCTTGCTGGGAGATGGTGACTCCTCAGGATTTACCAGCATCCATCTCTATTCTTTTCAGATGAGTCTTGTTGTGATGCTCTCTTGTCTTCTGCCTCCTAAAGTTGGCAGGCTGGGAATTTCTGGGAAACAGCCTCTTCTTTTGCCCATCGATTTTCTGCAACAGCTTGTGGGCTAATTGCCCTTATCAAAATCATGACCTGCCAAATGATGTCTGTCTTTAATCGCCTGCACCCTTGCCAGCAGCTACTGACATTTAGTACAATTAATTAATGCAAAGACAACAGGGGGTTGGTATCTGCTCCGCTTGGCTAAGATGGCAGCTTGCATTATGTAACAGAGCCAGGCAAGGCCTCCGAAAGGGAGAGAGTTGGCAGTTTATATGTCATTATCAGAGAGGCTATGCTGACGCATTGAAGATGCTCAATTAAAAGCTCATTGATTTGAGAGGCAGGTAATGTGGGAAGAGTTGTCATGGGATGACTGTGTTGGGTACTTTATCACATTATCTTGCAACATTTTACTCAAGCTTTTATCAGTATGATCTCTAATTTATCATTTGTTCCTCCAACGAACTGAAAATGTCCACTCTGAGCTCATAGCAACCAGCAGGCCTACCAAGATTTGGATTTCTCCAAACGTCAAAGTTGTAGCAATGCTCAAGCACAATAAAGCATGAGTGTTCGGAATGGATTAAAGCGGCGTCACAGGCCACATTAGAACAAATCCCCATCAAGGACAGACACATCCACTGTGTGAAGCCAAGATGCTTCTACTCAGGCCTCTTTATTTGATTTGGGAAAGTTTGGCATTATGTTTGTCAAACTTATCGGTTAGTTCTCATCCTCAAAGCCTTTTCTTTTGAAAAAAAAAAAGTGTAACAATATGCAATAAATGCTATGTGTGTGTTGCTTGTCCAACTGTCTTTTTCTACAGTAAGCATCCAAACTGGATGCTTGGAATGAACAATATTTAAATGACATTATGTGATATCATCATTATCATACTGCTCTAAAATACAGGGCTAACGTCCTTTATTTCTGTGTCATCTACATGGATGATCACCTTGTGAGGAGACTGACTTTTGCCTTGGCAAAATATCTTTAGCCTCAGTTTCAACTTGCCTATCAGCATGTGTATTTGAGACCCTATTACACGGTTCACATTTAAAGTCAGTCAGCTAGGAAACATTTAAAAATAAGCAGTATACAATTCAATTATCTCAAAGTTAACATGAATTAGCTATCGCTAGTACATGTTCGACTAGAAATAAATGGTTGTTTACTTCTGTGTGACTCTTTTTAATAATTTATTAGTATTTTCAAATGCTAGATCTATCTGCCAATGTTATCATTAATAATAAGTGAAAGATTTATAGCCTGACAGGGGCAACAGAGTAAGAGGAGCCAAAGGCGCAATTGTCAGATCAGCTACAAGAAGTAGCCTATGTATTATTCAGAGAAAATATTCACAACAGATCTGAAAATATTCCTCTGATCAGAGAAAAGAAAATGTGTGAGGGAAACAAATGAAACAGCTGAACAGTGAAAGCAGGGAAACTCATTTTTAACAGTGATTCATATTGGTTACAGGAGCGAATGGATTCACTGGGGAAATTAATATGACTGTTCCTCCTTAAAATTACAACCACAACTCTGACACTGATGCACTGTACAGATTTCTTCAGAAAAGGAGGACAAACTTTCACATTATCACAACAGCAGATGAAAACGCTGAAAAAAAATCCTATTCAATTATTGTAGACTGTTGCAAATGTTGAACAGGTGTAATTAGTGATTAATGCATCACCGCTTTTGTGTTTGTTTCACCATGTTCTGGCTGTGTTTGCTCCTGCTGCTCTCCATTTGCCATAAACAAACATGTTTTCCCCTCAGGTGGAGGTGGCCTCTCAGGTTATTTGTGTTTGTGGTAGCTTCTGTTTCTCCTTTCACTCAGTTTTTTCCTGCTTTGCTGCTCACATTTGTACAGCTGATCTTTTAACAGTTTTGCCAGTTGCTGGTCTTATTGCTTCATCTGCTGCATGTTATGCACTCTTTGTGCCCCACTGTCTGCTTCTCCCTCTGCTGAGTGTTTCATTGTTTTTTTATTTGAATCCCAACATGCTTCCCTGCTATAAAGAGGCTCTTTACCTCCCTGGGCCATGTTTATCAAATAACAGTTTGTGTTTTAATCTACTTGCCTATATGCTTGAAAGTTTTTAAATGTCTTTCAATAAACACAAATGCTGAATTCAAATCTGCCACATGTTTCTAGACAGGTGCAATAACCCAAACAAGTGCATTGTCAGGACTTCTGTTCTGTAGCTCTAAGCCATGTATTCAACACTGTTATGGTTTGACTGCCAAATTCTGCCCAGATGCTGTCAAAGTTTGATTGCCAACTGAAACATGTAATCATACGGCATGGTGCATCTTCTATTTCTCTGAGCTCTTGTGGTCTTACACTGCTAACCAAGGCAACAGCCGATCCTATTCCACAGGGGAGGCAGACAAACCTGGTTTGAATGCTTCTATAACACGAAACTCATATTTCTAAAATCACTGGTTGCAAAATAATTTCTTTTCATGGCTGAAAAGATGACAAAACACACAGTTTGAATTTAACATCAAGAAAAAAAGTCCCCGAGGTGCAAAATAGTAGTACAGCAAGCTTGCGGTAAAAAGTTGAACTCCACAGATGGATACATCCTCCAAGATCAATATAGAAAACAAAAACAAACCACAAAACATCATATTTTGTGTAAGTAGTTGAATCCCAAGAAGAGAGACAGAACATAAATAAAAAACAACACAAAAACAGCAAAACCCTGCTTGTGGCCTCTAGAGGCTGCAATGTCAAAATTATTAATCTTAACATTAAAGAGCTACGTCAGTAGGAGCTAAGAATTTACCATTTTGTCCTTATGGTGACTATCAAGTCATTAAAACTGAAATGGCTTATCACCTTGGGATCAATGTGCACAATGTTTTTGCAATAACCTGCCAAATAGAAAATGCTATAAGTTAAGTTAAAGCTACAACAAGACATAAATCATAATTTTATGTTGCAATATAATTTATCTGGTCTACATTTAAACTAAATGTGGACCAAAACGCATGTTTATCTTGGACTGAATTAGGACCAAATCTGACTGACCAAATATATTGAATTTTCTGTACTGAGAATTTTACCCTCTTTTTTTAGCTGATTTTTTTTTGTTTTTGTGGCACACAACTTCATCTGTGTTGATACAGCACGGGTAACTGTTTTAGAAAAAACAGATCTGACTGCACTATCTGAATATCACCAAATGACAGACAGACAAAGTTAGGAACAAGCTGGTGAACATAGTGGAGCATTTAGCAAAGGACATGTTTGGATGTCTAAATGGACAAAAAAAAAATTTAATTGGTCCACTATTGAGAGAGAGCACTGCAGTCAGCAGCAGCAAAACAGGGCTGCAAAGTAATCCTTACGGGCAATTGTGAACCATCAAGGAGATGGATGAAATAGGATGAATTGTCTCCCCATTAAGAGAAAGACGCTGTGCGCATATGCACAAGGTACAACAGCATAACGTCATTGATTATTTGAATCTCCTGACACTCCAATCGGTCAGAACTGACAGCAGCCTCTCCAATCAAGAAACTAATTTGTTACAGCACAAACGCATGGTATTTACATATGATCCATCAGGGGAGCTACTGTCTTGGTAAGAGGAGCCAAGTTCCCCCTTAGTTTGCACCCTGCAACAATCCATCGGGGTACAGCAACAGGAAATAATATTACTCTTTTACTCATGGATTTGTTTGACCACTTAATTTTAGGTTAAAATGTGTTGTAATGCGTGTTACAGAAATTGTAACGGGTATTATATTACCTTTTCATTTTTTTTAGTAATGCGTTATATTACTGTGTTACTTTTGGAATGTGTTACTCTCAGCACTGGTTATAATATGTTGCTGAAAACATTATGGAAAGGGTTAGGGTTAAGGATCCCTAGAGACAAACCTTTTTTTAAAGAGTAAGATCCTTTTTGTCTAACAGGAAACAGCTATATCACTCTATTCAAAGCCACCAGAATTTTACCTAGCAGTGATTGGTTAGTTTGTTTCTCCCATGTTCTGCAAGTCAAAAATTACTGTTAGCTGATATATATATTTTGACCAAATGATTGTGAAAAGGTTCAGTATTGTAGGCTCAAAGTGTCACTCTCTAATCAGCTAATTAATCCAAAACACCTGCAAAGTGTTCCTGAGCCTTTAACTGGTCTCTCAGTCTCGTTCAGTGGAA
>JAPMOB010247640.1:0-11741 GCA_029875015.1 Lepomis gibbosus
CTGTCCTATAACACAACACAGAGCCAGGAGACTCTGAAGTACTGAACTTGTGAATTTGTGCATAAATATATGATAAATAAAATACATTTTTGGTACTTTTCAACTTTACAGCAGGTCAACATTTCTGTATTTATAGTCTTTATTCTAAAAGTTTTGACATACTGGCGTTATTTAATAATCATCCAGATTAAAATAACAAAAGGCCTGAAATATTTCACTTTATGTTTAATGAACGTAGAAAATATCACTTTTTAATTTAAAGTAAAGGAAAAAAATGAACTTTTCCACAATATTAAATTTTGATGCACCTGTGTTAGTGGTGCACAGTATACTGACTGAACATCGTTACCTCATTACGTTGAGCAGTGCATCAAACATGTGGCAGAAAGTCTTTATTTTGTGGAGAGCTGCGTCCTCCGGCTGTGTGGTTTGATTTTACAGCAGCTTCAAAAACTGAGATCGAAGAGGAAACAAGTCAGAAATACAAGTTTTGGAACATCAAAAATTAATATCGTTGATAGAAATAATGCTTAAAAACTGAGACCCAACCTGGAAACAAACCCCCCAAACTGCCTGTTACTGACTCCATGTAGCGCCCCCCTCTGGACAGACTTCACATGTTCAGCTGCACAGCTGGAAGCAGGTGAATCGTTTGATACACTGAATTCTTTTTGTGAAAACTCATCTAGATTTTTTAATGATATATTTAGTTTGATCAAACCATCAAACTTGTTCTGAGGTTTATTTGTTCGTTTGATCGTGGCGGTGGACAGGTGGGTGTGTAACAGGTGTTTAAATCAGGAATTTCAGATTATCTGCGAAAAAACACAAAACCACATTTTCCTCTCAGGCACTCAGCATAAAATGTTTTAAATAAGAGTAATATCATATATAAGGAGATGCGTCCTCCTCAGTGTTTCTTTGGTAAATTATTTCTTTCTTTTGTCTTTGAGTGAACGTCAAACTGATGCTGCTGCAGCCGGCCACCAGGTGGAGCTCACGCTGTGTCAGATTCTGTGTTTCAGGAAACATTAAAAATCATTACACACACAATAATAATAGAAATAATAATAATAACAATATAAGAACTGGTGGAGAACATATAAGATTCAACATGAAAGAAAGATTAAATTTTAAAGTTACAGGGCAAAATAAAACCACAAGATAAATAAAACCAGATAAATCAAATCCTCCGAGCTGTTTTACTGGAACACTTTTTCTTGATCAACAAGAGAAATAATATTTCGTTTAACAAAACGAGGATTTTTACCCACAAGATCGAGACAAGTTCAAAATGTCCACATGAAGGGGAAAATGAAAAAAGTCAAAAATCAGAGTTTCATCATCTTAAATTTGACGACCTGGTGAAGATGAAGCAAAGTCGTGCAGAGAGGAGGTAACCACAGCAACAAGCAACACCTTCTGCATATTTGGCAAATAACACTCAAGCACAAATGTGTGCAAACAAAACATTAATATAAGATTTGATAAGACAAGGATCCCGGTGCAGCGATGGGTCGGACCAGAATGTTTTTGGATCAGCTGTAACATCCCACAGAAGGGACGGGGACTCCTTTCAGCGTAAACCTGAGGGATTATTTAGGAAGGTCTTTGGTCTTTAATGAAGCTGCTTTCTTTCAGCGACGACGTTAGTGCAGCAGGAGCTCGAGCACACAGCCCTCTGTTAGCGAACTCGAACATCATTTTCTGTTGGTCCGAGTACACAGAGACATGAGAGCCGGGAGGGGCCCGTAGAGAACGCTTATGTACAGGGGCCCCTGACCGTCAGTGGGACGTGTCGCAATCACTTTTATGAAAGCAGTTAACAAATGAAAATGTGTTGCACAATAAGAAAACAAATTTAAATATGGAAGAAACAAAAATAACTTCAGCTTCAGCTTATTTTCTCTTTCTACTCTGATTCGTCTCCTGCCGCCTGAATCTAGAGTTTCCGTTTATATAAATAAAAACATTTCCACCTTAAACTGGTGCAGAAAACGTCAGGACCCCCCCCCTCCTCACACTCCTGAACACCACCAGCACAAAGTGACGCCCTTGGATTCAACATTTCAGAACATGAAGGTGTTTCATGAACTGAATCACAGATTCTCCTCAGCTGAGTGCAGATTAAATGAAACTGTCCTCACTCTGCTTCTGTAACGTTGATCCACAGAGGAAACAAAAAATAAATATGGTCTCTGAAATAAATTCAACAGGAGGAAAACACGACCTGTTTGGATTTATTCCAGCTCGGCGTCTCTGCAGCACCGCTGATGATGATNNTGATGATGATAATAATAATAATAATAAAAACATCAAACAGATCTGAATGCATCTAATCCTCATCGTGAGCAGTCTGATCGATGCTCTGCTCGTCGTTTCTCTTCAGTTATTTCACCTCGCAGCAGGATGGACGCGTTTCCCCTCCAGGTTCAAGGTTTGATTTATTGATTTCATGACACAACATTTAAAATCAGGAGCGGACGATAAAAAAAACATGTAACCTGTCATGTGATCGTAGATTTATAAGAACAATAATAAAAATAATCTGATAAATGTAGAGAATTAAATGCCTAATAAATGATGATGACACTTGATCACGTCTGTAGATCTTTATCTATATATTTATATATATTGATATAAATCAACAAACAATCATTTCATCACTGATTCATTAGCAGATTCTTTTTCTAGTTGAATCCTTCAGTCTGTTTGTTCCACAGAGAAAAAGGCTCTGATCCACTGATCGTTATCGAAGCTGCTGCTCGATTAAATTAAAGAGCTGTCAGAGTTTTATTCACAGTGATCGTGTAAATCTCATCGTTTGGAAATCTATTGATCAAGTGATGAAAATTTGAAAAACTCGTGTCAGAAAAATATCTTTAGGTGAAATTAAAAAGAGAACGAAGCTGCGTTCAGGTCCGCAGGCTCAGGGGCGCTTTAATTAACGTTAACTGCCGTGTGTTTAAATACTCTGATTTCCCAGCAGCCTTTGTGTTTTTAAAACAAATACAGGACACCGGTCTGTCAGAGCTCATCGCTGCAGTTCTTTCAGTTCATGTAGGCCACTGCATACTAATGCTGTGTACTGTAATGACAGAGACTGTAAAATACACACATTCATTTTTAACATGCTTCGTTTTGCTGTTAGTTCACAAGAAATCTATTTCACCGTTTTGTACGAGATGATGCAGGATGGATGGAGCTCGCTCACCTCCCACGGTGGAATATATTTATATATACATATATAATTTATCAGGCATTGTTAGTAGACTTAACTTCAGCTGAACAGAAGTACACGGTGAAGTCTGCAGCTCAGGCACTTCACACTGCAGCTGATATGATTACAACATTATTATGGATTCTTATTTTATTAACTGGCCGACAGCAGCTGGAGTTTTTTCTGCACCTGCTGCAGCCTGAGAGTGACACCATGTGACCTTCACCGCTTCCTTTATCTCAGCTTCTCCTTCACTTCCTTCCTCTCCTCGTTGACTCCTCTTGACCTCCTCCTCTCCTCTTGAAGGCGGAGGAATGTGAAGGAGTGACGGCGAGTAGTATGATAATCTCATCTGTGTTCAGTCTGCTGGTTTGGTTATTTGATTTTTACACTACCGGTCAGATGTTTTACAACGTCGCCATGTTTGTAGTTCTTCTGTAAGTCTGAGTCTAGTGAAAAACCTTAGAATAACTTGAAGTTGATTTTTCATCATTGATCCCTGAAGTTCATTATTTCTCAGTTTTGCTGAAACTTTGTCTTTACTTTCTTTAGTTATTCTGCAGCAGTGTGAGGAAGCAGCCTGTTAATCCGCCCTCAGAAGCTTTATTTGGATTAGATTATATATATTTAATATTAATGAAGGCAGACAGAGCGGCTGGTCATCAGCTGATCCTGCAGTGAAATAATGAACTAAACTCCTTCATTTAATGCTTCATTTTAGATCTGAAAATGTTTTGGTGATAGAAATGTTTCAGATTTACAGAAGAACTACAAACATGGCGGTGTTTAAATCTTCTAATTAATGTTTTAATGCCAAATGTGAATAAATAAACAGGAGAAACAGCTTTTATTGTTTGACAGGAAACAGCTGCAGGAGACAATTATCAGACTGTTAATGTGTGGGGGGGGGGTCTGGGGTCAGGGGTCATGGGAAAGTCCTGGGGTGACCTTTGACTCCTGCTGGTGTTCAGGTGAGTTACCTGATGATGGCACAGGTGGGAGGGGTCAGGACTGAGGTCACGAACAGAAACCCAGATAACATCACACACACACCTGAGTCACCTGAGCGGGCATCAGATAAGGCGGCGCCCTTTATCCATCGCCATGTAGCGTAGCCGCTAATGCTAGCTAATGATGGTGACATCACTGGGGTCACTTTCTAACAGCGGCTGCAGGCAGGAGGAAGTACTCGGATACTTCACACAGGTACTCTCGTGAGGGTAGAGTATCACAAGCAGTAAACGTGCACAAGGAGCTGTCTCTCTCCCTGTCTGTCTCAGTGTCTCTCGCCCCCTGTGGCTCTCTCTCTCTCCCTGTCTGTCTCAGTGTCTCTCGCCCCCTGTGGCTCTCTCTCTCTGTACCTGATCTTCCAGGTGAACTCATCTCTGATCGTCTGATTGTTTCCGGCTCACTGAGGAGATTGAATATCGACCGCCGCTGACCCCGGACCAGCCGTCTCCGCCCACCTATAGAGGTGACATGTTGGAGGTCCTCAGCCCCGTCATCAGCTGACTGTCACTCCATCATCGGTCTCAACCTGCCCGATCAGCCTGGTATCACCACACGCTGTGTTATTCAGTCACTTGGCGAGGTTTTCCTACTAAAGTGTTTGTGGTTTTACGTCTTATTTAACGCCATTTAGTCTCTACTGACTTCCATTGTGTGGAAACGGCGTGTCATATCATGCCAACTGTCACGTGGAGAGGGTCAATAAGATCATCCAATGAAAAGCTTAAAATGTGCTGGCATGACACGCGACATCTGATTAGCACATTAGCTAATGTTGCTAATATAATCTAAATCAATCGTCTCTCCCGTCACGTCCGACCTCAGAGAGATGTTGGAAATTAAAGAAAACCTTAAAAGACAAAAGGCAAAGAGCTTAAAAATGGTTCTAATAATAATTATAATGATAAAAATTAAAGCTGCTCGAATCGATGAGCCTCGCACCTCCCGCTAAATGGCAAAAATGTGTATGTTCAGTCCAAGATGGCTGACTTCCTGTTGTGTTTAGGGTAAAGCTGCGAGGCCCAAATCAGAGGGCGATTTTCACCACTTCTGACGTGTTTTCAAGCAAAACCAAAGATTCTTCTCATATGTTGCTCGTAGTGTCGACCAGTTCTCACTCCCAAGACGTCACATGGTCAAGACCCGTTGGCGTCAGTTTGTAACGCAGCGAGGGAAACCCTGTAGGGAGGGGGAAGAGCTGGACGGTGGGCCAGACTTCAGACGTTCAACCAGGAGACTGGTGTTTGTTTCCTGTGTGAAACTAAACGTCAACAATGACTGTTTTTAATTTAAGTTTCCACAGACGTGGGACCAAGTCATTGTTTTCCAAGTCTTAGCACTCAAGTCCCAAGTCCAGACGGATCGAGACAGGCAAGTCCGAGTCAAGTCTCGGGTCCTGAACTTTATGTTTTTTAGTCCTAAACAAGTCATAATGTGTTTGTCACCAAATTAAATTACTTTTCATTTTTTAACAAGTTAAAAATTGAAGACGTGCATAAAAAAGATTCATACAACAAATGTCACATTATTTCATGAATTAAATAAAGTGCACACAGTTTTAAAAAAAAATTATAATCTATATTGGGGAGGGTGTCAAGTCAGTTTGAGTCAAAAGTCCAAGGTAAGAAATTTGTGAGAAATGTATTTATTTCCAGGATAAAAACTCGTTTTTGAGGGGCTCCTGACCAAAAACACACGATAATATAAAATTACACAACATATACAGCAAACATCAAACACACGATAGGAAACATTTCAAGAATACCAAAACACATTCACTCGTGTACCTCGCACATGCCACAAACTCTAGACACTGAACTGATAGTAAAACAGTAGAGTAACAGTAATTAACAGGAGCAGTCTGCTGTAGGTGGACGATACGAGCATTCTTAAATGAACCTAGATATTTCAAAGATGTCAAGAAAACTGGCAGATTTTTCCGGTCACGAGTCACTGGTCATTTTTTATTTAGTCAAGTTGAAACTAAAGTCATCATATTTGGGACTTGAGTCTGAGTCCAAGTCATGTGACACTATGCCGAACCACATCACTAGTTTTATTTTGAAAGTCTAACCGGACGTTGCTTATTCTTAACTTGACCGCGGACGTCCAAAGGTGACACGAAGGGGTCTTGAATCAGTTTGGGAAACTCCAGCTGCTGTCAGCCGACACAGGGCTCCTCTGTACGGCTGTGGCCCTTTGCAGCCTCCGCAGACCTTCATTAGACGTGTCTTCGTGCCGCAGAGCGAGTGGACGCGTCTCGTTTGGTCGCGGTGTTTATCCACCTGCTGCCGAGGCTCCGCCACAAGGCCAGAGAGCGGCGAGAGCTTTTAATTCTGCTTTTATCTGCATGTGAATGAATCCGTCAGGTACGAGGCAGAGAGTGTTTGTTCCATAATGAAGCGCTCAATCAGGAGAAAGTCATTATTAGTGACGAACAATTATGCACAAGGCTGCAGGAGTCGGCCTTGTGATGCACACTTTAGTTCACAAGCGCACGCTGAGGTCGTCCTTCAGAGTCACTTTGCTTCATAATGGAGAGCAGCAGCTCCTGATGCTAATAGCAGAGCTACCCCCCCCCCGTAGGAAATGCTTTTTCCTGTTTATTTTCCCTCATTTAGCTTTTTCTGTTTAATAACTAGTATTTACCTTCTTTGTATCTACAGGAAGGCGACGATAAGATCACACTTTATTAATGGCGAAGGTGTTTCTGCTTTCCACCGGATTTGAGCAGAACAATCAAACCTTAAATTGAAAAGGGTTTTAAACCTGCCGGCTCGTTAATATCTGATACCACTTACCTCCCTTACAAGGCCAGGCCCGGTACCCAGGGATACGCAGCCCAGCACTGCAGATACTAATACTTTGATTTCTAGTTTGAGGCGACACGGCACATAAATTTGAGATTTTGGGCTACTTTGCTTCCACAACAGAAGAAAACATCCAACATGCACATTTAGTAGTTTCCTTTTCTTTGTTTTTAAGGATTTGATCAGACATTGGCTCTCTGAATATTTATTTTCAATACAAATGTATGGAATTTTACATTACATTTCTTTAAAGGCTGTTTTTCTTCACACTGAGCCTGAAATCTGCAGCTGTCCAGTTTTATTCTGAAGGCTGAATCTTGGAACATTTTAGTGACTAAAACAGGTCAAAAACTGATTTTTTTCTTTCTGTGCCTGTTAACAGTATTTTCTGATTTCTGGAGTAAAATAAGAGAATAATTCTGAACCTGATTTAATCCAGTTGTCAGATTACAGTTATTTAAATGGATGCAAATTAACACATCTTCTTTTAGATATTGCCTAATTTGCATATTTAAACATAACATTTCAGAACACCTGTAATGGCAGAAAACATGTCCTTAATATAATGTTCTGATCTGACACCTGTGTCTCCCTCTTCTGTATCTAAGTCCTGAGCTGTGTCTTAATTCAGGTCCTTCCTTTAGTTCACTAACATGCAGCACACTGTGTACTTAGTTGCTTAGTGCGTTAAATTCGACAGGGTGACCTCAAATCAAACACTGCTGTTGTGCTCTAACTGGAAAAGACTAACGCATAGAAATCAGGTAGTGTAACCACAACTGTGCACTAACAATGTGATACCTGATTTATTATTATTATTAATAATAATAATATTTATAATAATAATAAAGTAACGAACGGTCCCCTTTCCTACTATTTTTGTTGTTTATTTTATTTTATTTTTTCAAGTTTCACTAGCCAAGAATTTTCTGTACATCACCAGCCTTTGATTAAAATTACTCAAAACAAGACAGAATCACAGCAGTATGAACAGCTGGAGCAGAGGGCTCATTAGCGCCCCCCGCCGGTGTAACCGCCATCACTTGTGGAGCTTCTCAACTCCGAACACGTTTGAGCTCATGTTCGATTCGCCGTCATTCTGGTTTCTCGCCTCTCAGAAGTGGATTTAGTGATGAAATAGTGTTTGAACCTTGTATAGGTGTTCTGTTGTTGGCCTCTCTCTCTGTTGCTTTCTGCTTCTCCCGTGTTGTTGGTCCCGCCCCCTTCCGCTGCGTAATGGCGGCCGTTAAGGGTGAGAAGTGTGCAGCGTTCACTGAACCTTATGAGTTCACCATCAGAAGTGAGTTCACTTCTCAGTGTGAAAACAGTAAGTGTAAGCATGGAAGGGGGCGAACTGAGACTCAGCTTTGGCCTCAGTATTGTTGGTTGTCAGTTGACTCAGTCTGAGGGTCGACCTGTTGCTCTGTTTCACCTGCACTCACCTGGAAGTTCCCCCTTCTGTCAGTAAACTCTGCTGTTATATCTGTCAGCTGACAGAGGTGAGTGAGTGTAATTAGCCTGTAGTTTCTACCCACTGAGTGTCTAACTGCTTTATACTGTCAGTCTGTCAGTCAGAGAGTCAGTGAGGTGGNCACATAATGGAGACGACAAACTGATCAGCTGACTAAATGACACTCACACACTAACACACTCTGTGTGTACTGACTGTTGACAGCTCGATGTCACCGATGGCTTTCTCAACCATTATCCTGTCTCACCTTCTGATCCAACAAAAACACACACACACAAACACAGGTACACACACACACACACACACACAGGTGAACACAGGTACACACACACACAGGTATACACACACAGCTACACACACACAAGGGAACACAGGTACACACGCACACACACACACACACACAGGTGAACACAGGTACACACACACAAATACAGGTATACACACACAGCTACACACACACACAAGTGAACACAGGTACACACACACAGGTGAACACAGGTACAAACACAGGTATACACACACAGCTACACACACAGGTGAACACAGGTACACACACACACAAACACAGGTACACACACACAAACACACACACAGGTGAACACAGGTACACACACAAACACAGGTATACACACACAGCTACACACACACACAAGTGAACACAGGTACACACACACACACACAGGTGAACACAGGTACAAACACACAAACACAGGTGTACACACACAGCTACACACACACACAGGTGAACACAGGTACACACACAAAAACACAGGTATACACACACATCTACACACACAGGTGAACACAGGTACACACAAAAACACAGGTATACACACACAGCTACACACATACACAGGTGAACACAGGTATATATACACACACACACACACACACACACAGGTGAACACAGGTGGACACACACAAGTGAACACAGGTATACACAGACAGGTACACACACACACACACACACACACACAGGTGAACACAGGTATACACACACAGGTACACACACACACACACAGGTGAACACAGGTATAAACACGCAGGTACACACACACACACACACACAGGTGAACACAGGTACACAGGTATACACACACAGGTACACATACACAGGTACACACACACACACACACAGGTATACACACACACACACAGAGGTACATACACTTTGTTGTTGTGTGCGCTGTTATTTATTTCCCAGGATTCCTTTCAGTTCGGCCAACATGTGGCTTTAATATCAGACACACAAACGTTCAGGTTGGCTGTGATGGATTCTCAGACAGGTTGCACTGATAGGGCTGATTGATTATAGTCATATAATCTGTGTTAATCATCATCGTGTTACAGAAAAACTGGCTTGTATTTCTGCACCGTTGGTGAAGCGTGACCTCAGTGTCAAGCGGTCCAACAGGAATAGCGAGACGGGAGCAGCTGAGAAGTTGGTCAACACATTCATAATTGATTGGATTCATAATGATTGACATCTCACACTCAGACATCGATAACGTTACTGTAAGCTCGCCAACAGACACGAAACTGATCTGCAACACCTGACGGGAACAAGAGGACTTGATGAAATGTCTTCCGGTAATAAAGATCCATATTAGAATGACGCTGTGCAGATTTTCCAGGCGTGCTCAGCTCGCCTCTAAGTGCCAGCAGCAGGTTGTTTTTTTGTCTCGGCTGTATGAAAAAGGTGTAATTCACTTGTTCTGAGTGTTTCCTCTGTAAAACGGAGAGCTGTCAGGTTACAACCTGCTGCTCAAATGAAGCACAAAGAATTCATTCACATTCAGAGAGAAAGCAGCTACAAAATGATCCCCCTTCAGGCTGACAAGTACCCCTGTGGTTCACACACACACAGCCTGTCTTTGTGGGGACCTGTCATTGACACAATGCATTGCTTAGCCCCTTATCCTAACCGCAACCATCACAACTAAGAGCCTAAACATAACCTAAACCAAGTCTTAACCCTCAGACAGCCCTTTAAACTCAAGCTGTCCCCACAAGTATAGTGGGCTCCCAGATTTTGGTCCCCACAGATATAGCAAAACAAGCCCCCACAAACACTCACAGGCAAACGCACACATACACACAACGGTAACCTCCCCTCTCAGTGCAGCATTAAAAGGCAGCTGTCATTAAGGCCACTGTGTGTGTGTGAGCTGCCATTAGGCGCCCACCGCGGCGCAGCTCGGTCCACTCTGGCCCACGGCATGCTGGGAAAATCTTCAGCTTCCCTGCCGGTCTGAGCCCAGAGCCAGAGAGCTAAATGACAGGGTTGACTCCTCCTGGACGCCCCGCACTGCGAATTCAACGCTCCCTCCACCTCCACTGCTACCCTGCAATTAACACACTGCTGGGAGGAGAGGGGAGGGAGGTGAGGGAGGAGATGTGCATTTCATGTGTACCTGGTTTGTGCTTTATGTGTACCTGGTGCCTATCCAGAGTATATCTGGAGTGTACTTGCTTTGTACCCTGTGTATGATTGGTGTATCCTGTGTGTACTCGGATAGATCAGATTCTGTTTACATTAGAGCTTCAATCAAATACTGTGTTTTTAGCCAGGGCAGTATGTAAGTGGCCATATTCAGTATATATATATATACTTTGGAGGACTGCCCAGGGCCCTAAAACATCCAAAGGGCTATAATGAAAAATATGCCATCTGCTTGTGCCGTTCAATCAGTTGGCTGTGTTGTACACCGTTTGGTCAGTTGCCCATACCAAATGTCACAGCTCTAGGAGTTTTACGTCTGAAGACATAGAAACCTAAAAATTTTTTTTTTAAGATGGTGAACATGGCAACATTCCCTGAAGCTGGGAAACATTTAATTCTCAAAACTTAGCAAAAACATTTTGCAATTTATTGCAAAATGTACAATTTTGTACATTAACATTTTTTACAATTTAACAATTAATTTTGTTCTCAAGCAGCATTTACAAAATGAACACAATCTAAACATGTACTTTGTGTGTTCCCAGCATGTACCTTATGTCTGCCCAGTGTGTTCCTGGTGTGTACCCTATGTGTGCCTTAAGTGTAAACACTATTTACCCTATATGTACCTTGTGTGTACCCATCATGTATCCTATATTTACCTGGTATGTACCCGGTAAGTAACCTATATGTGCCTTGTGGTACCCGCTATGTAACCTATATGTGCCTTCTGTGTACCCAGCACGTACCCTAGAGGTGCCTTGTGGTACCCAGCATGTACCCTATATG
>JAPMOB010247651.1:0-58492 GCA_029875015.1 Lepomis gibbosus
GTTTATTACCTAACAATTTAGATTATCTGATTAACTGTGTGAAAAAAAGTCATAATTTCTCAGATCCAAGCCGACATGTAAGGAATCAGGATATTTGCTTTTTCCTGACAAAGACACTGATTAATCAATTGTCAAAGTAGTTAACAATTTGTTAAATAGTTCAATTAATTGCAGCATTGCAGCTCTACTTTATTCCTCATTAGCTGGGAATATCTGGATTTTTTGTGTGTTTGGTAATCTCTGGTCTTATAGAGCACAAAAACAAACACAGAACCTTGCTGAAGGTGGATTTTTCCTCTTCATCTAAAAAAACATGCAAAAGGTATTTCTTACGCCTTTGGTCTTTACCCATTCACAGTCAAGCCCAAGCACAGGGAAGACTGACAGCTCCTTTTGCATCAGTGGCCACAGCTGCTGCCATTCCTCTTCAGAGCTCACCATCACTGGTTTCACTCCTAGCAGCTGTTCAGAAGATGGTATCTGTACAGAAGGTGTCAGTTGTGCGGTCGGACACTCCACAGCCTTGACCTCTTTCTCCAGAAGGTGAGGTGGTTGGGTGTATTGATGCTCTACGGCTGTAAACTCCTTTTCCACAGGACATGGAGCTTCTATAGGATCAGCCACCTTCTGAGTGGAAGGCAGCCTCTTCCTTTTTGTTCTGTAAACATGCCATATGAGCAGTCCTCCTAAGGTTGCCCCTAATACTGATGTTATAACAGCAGTTAAAGGCCCTCGATGAGACATACTGAATTGTAGTTATCTTCAGCTGACTGAAAAGTGCAAACCTAGAGCCAGAAAACACACAAGACTAGTTGGTCTTCAGTGTCCAGATTTTCATGTCCCATATATACAAAAACGTACGGTTGGTTTTACCTTTCCTAGGTCAGTGGGATCCCATGTATACCTGGCTCTGTTTCTGTGATCTAGACAGGCACTGCATCTCTCTGGAACAAAAAGGCAACACCACAGGTCCCCAATTCATAAATGCGGTAACATAACTTTATTTATGTTTGACACTATACAACTGAAAAAAACATGTCAGTATTGGGGCAGTACGCTAGTTTAAGTCTAGAGTTGTGTAATATAACAGATACATTTTGTATCAAACATCATCAACGTGGAAAAGAACAGAAACCCTGGTGCGCATTCACTCTTATGACAGCTGTGTTACACAAGACGGAGTTAATTAGCATTTTTTAATCGCACAGTTCCATAATTAATGTTGTTGGGTTTGGGTAATTAAACATGTTGCTGTGATCTCCATGTACCCAAAGCCACGATCTGTCAGATTCTGTAACGCTAACGTTAGAGGATTAACTACATGAAAAAGACTCAAGTGTAGACCAGGTGTTAGTGGTCTACAGACAGACAGAACTATGAAATACAGTTTCTGCCATTACAGCTATCAACATATGTGACCCCCTCTATTTCATGTGGTGAAAATAATAGATGTTCTGCAGCTATCAAAATGTTTGACCATGTCCACGTAAATACGCACGTTTGGTAACACTTAACGTTAACAAAGTATGTAATAAAGCATGAAAACGTTGGCAGTTGCAGAACAGGCATTCCTAATAAGGTCAACGCATTTAATGGGTCACAGAATTTCGTGTAACACCGGTCACAGGTCAAGTTGTGTCACGTTAGCTAGCTTGCAAACGGTCGTGTAGCCAACCCCATCTGACGTTATTCAAGGCAAAAGCTTGACAACAGCGCTCGTTGAAGTGAATACTTAGCCGTTTCATGACTACATTGTAGCGTTCGTACGAGTTAAACAAGAACATATACAGCACCAGCATCTTGTGTGTCCCGTTAGTCGACTGTTGAAGCTATCACTTCACAGCTAGCTTTAGCTGTACAACTTTTGCTAGCGTTGACCGTTTGCTGTGGCACAACAGGTTCAAAAACTAAACCGGGTTACCTTCTCCCCTTAAATAAAAATTCAGCGTTTGTCAAGATTTTAAAGGCAAGCTTAACGTACACTAGTTTCTGTTTTATTCTGGCTAGTTTAGTCTCGCTAAGGCAAAGTTAACCTGGTTAGCCGGTTAACTTGCTAGCTCGTTGCCTCTGCGGCTGGTACAACCGGCGTCCTTGAGCTGAATTGGACACATTACTGCGTAACAGCAGAGCAGTACTTTTATGTACTAAGATGTGAAGTTTAAGTCTTACCTTTAAGTTTCTAACCAACACAGCGCTAGTTTCACACACATGTATTCTTGCTTTTCTTTACTGAACTGACCCATTTCTTCTGCGCTGTATTTATAACGACGCTGCTGCACCGGGGCGCCGCTCTCCAGCCACCGCCCCCTGTTGGAAGGATGGAATAACAACAGAAAAGACGAATGCAACAGAGCCACAGCTGCAACCGCACAAGAGACAATTTGGTCCTTCGGAAAGTTGTTGTTTTTGTTTGTATAATCTAATTTGTCTGAAAAAGTCTAATATAATTGCATCCTACATGCTTTAGCGATATGTGTATTATTGTACAAGTATCGAGAAACTGTGACGTCAATAGAAAATAACTCAACTGAAACATTTCCTTGATGCTGCTATTCATTGTTTTCCTTTATATTCATTCAATATTAACTATACTAAGCATGTGCATGTACTATGGTTGTGTATAATTTTGGAGTATTTCACCTATTATTTTCACAATTAATGTTTAGTTATGAAAAACAATAAATAATTTTTAAATCGGCCATGAATGTTTCACAGTCCAAGGGAACATCTTCAAATTGCTTGCTTTTTCTGACAAACTGTCCAAAATGCAAAGATATTCAATTTACAATATATATCTGAGAAACTGAAACCAGTGCATTTAAAAAAAATATTTGTTTGATGTTAACCATGTCAAAAAAATAGTTTTTTTTTAATGTACTAATTATTTGTGCTCCAGCTTGTACCCAAAGCAATAGTACCTGTTTTCATTATCAGTGAATTCAATAAACGTATACATTCAAAACATTGACGATATTCACTAAAGAACACAGAGTACTTTTTTCTCTACCACCTTCAATTTATTCAACCTTTTAGCTTCAACATTTCTCCAAAGGAGTGGAATAAAGTAATGAAATAATTACAAAATGGAAAAATAGATCAGATAATAGATCATATTCACAGGTTTGATTTAAAAAATAAAAACATGACAGAGAGAAATCAGACAGTGAGAGATGAAACGATTTTATCTCCCTGTAGTTTTCTGCCAACCGTCAGAACCACAACAGGCTAACGGATGTCAGGGCAGGTCAGCATGCAGCTTCTCAGCTCTGCAGCACCACAACTGACTAACCCATGTTGATCAAGGTCACCTGTGAGCTCAAAATCATCTACTTTAGTGCTTGTGCAAAATAAAAAAATTTGAAATCAACTACTTAAAAAAATGGAGAAACAGGAGATGACGTCCTACTATGTTAAATAAAAAACAAGATCGTTACCACACAACGACAGAAGTAAAATGTTAAGTACTGATGTGTACTAAACTATTAAAACTGAGCACAAGTAAGAGAGGCAACCAGTTGGGCACCACCACCATTGATTGTTGCTGCAATGATACCTTATTTACAGTGAGATCCTTCACATCCAATCACAGGATGTAATAGACGGAAATACAGAGATTCTTCTTCAAAAATAAAACAATAAAAACAAAAAAAAACAACATAAAAGTAAAGCAGCTGTCCCTTCACAAAATCTCTTTACATCACATTAAAAATTAGCACTGCCGTGAGCTGTGTGTACAGTATAGATTCTTTATAGATATATATATATATATATATTTATGTATAATATATATGGTCATTTCTTGTATACACGAACATGAACTTGTCTCATTGTAGCTAGCCTGTGCCTTTGGCACGATTACTTTACAACTCTTCTGTTAGATTCCAAAGCTATTTAAAATATACTTAATGCATAAAAATAAAGATTTTGGCATTGTCTGACTTTATTCTTCTGATTGGGAAGTTATTAATGAGAACTTCTCATCTGGAAGCTGTGTTCTCTCAGTGCTGCAGTTCCTCTGCCAGGTGAGGGAGGTCTCGTTCTGTCAGCAGGGGGTTCTGGGAGCTGGACCAGGCAAAGGTAGGCAGGGGGCAGGTGCCACCACACCTGGGCGGGTGTTAGAGGGCTGACAGGGGGCAGGGTGTGTCTCGGCACAGATATTCCACAGGGTAATGACGACCTTGCGCTCCACAGCACAAACAGAACAATACAGACAATGCTAATGAAATGCTTGGGGAGCTGCACCCTTGTCAACAGCAGCCTGTTTTGTTTTTTCTCCCCTCACTGCTGTGCAGAGTTCTGCTCCCTGCTGATTCACCCGTTGCTCTCCACTGTCTCCCAGTTCTTTTCACCCTGCTGAGCTTGTCCACTGAAACTGAGATGAGGAGAGACAGGAGAACATTCTTCTCTCTTCTTTAGTCAATCACCCTTCTGCTCCCTAAACTAAAGCAGCCTCCTTAATTTCCAGTACTTTCTAATCTCAAACAGTCTTCAGAGCTGGATCTCAAAGGTCTTGTGCAGCTCAGTAGAGAAGGGATTTGTTGGGGAGGGTGTGGTGCGCTGGCGCGAGCGGCCTTCCAAGGCTGCCCACTGGGCCTCAAAGGCATCTTGCTGAGGCTGTGGGGGCGGCTGGGTGGCTGGGGAGGATGGAGTGAGTTGGGATTGAGCAGCCCAGCTGTCTGCCCCGTTAAAGGTCACACTACCATTGGATGGCTGGAGGGCAGCAGGGTTCATTGTTGTGGACTGTGGGGGTTTGATGAATGGACTAACGTTGCTGACAACCTGGGCATCATGCTGATGTGTTGCAGAGACCGGGACAGGGAATGCCTGGGGTTGCGTGGCTGAGCCAAATACATTAGCAACCATCTGTGAAGGAGTGATGCCGACCACAGGGACGCTGGGCTGAGGAAACGGCAGCCCGTTCTGCATCGGGTAGGAGGCTGGAGCCTGAGGGTGGAAGGTGGGTTGGCGAGGGGGTAACATGGGCACGGTGGAGGGTAGAGAGGACATGAAGGCTACCGAGGGAACAGAGGGAACAGACGCCACAGGCATCGGCACAGGGGTGGTGAACGGCTGGGTGGGAGGCGTGGCAGCTGCCATGATTGGATTAGGCTGTGGGGCTCGGACAGACTTGGTGACTTCGTCTAACCACCGGTCTGCCTCTGACGGTGTGCGTCTGTGGGAAGGCATGACTGGGGAGGATGTAGGGGCGACCACTATCACCGGAGTAGGGGATGACCAGTTACTACCTGTAGGCAGAAAATACAAACATTTAATTTGGAGAACAGGCACAGTTTATCAGTGAGACAAAGAAAATAATGATGAAGTTTGGGGATGCAAGTTGCAAATAGAAGTAAAAGATTTATCATCCCAGTTCAAAGCCATTACTGGTTTAAAGGAATAGTTTGACATTTTGGGAAATATGCTTAATTGTTTTCTGGCAGAGAGTTAAAGGAGAAGATCGATACCACTCTCATATCTGTCTGTTAAATATGAAGCTATAGCCAGAAGTCACTCAGCTTAACTTAACATAAAGACTGAACATGGGGAAACAGCTAGCCTGGCTTTGTTCGAGGCTAAAGCACCCACAGGCACATCTAATCAAGTTCACTAATCAACACATTATATCTCATTTGTTTTATTAATTTTACAGAGGATTGTGTGCCAGATTACTTTTTACTGATAGACTGATATTTTCCAAAATGTTGAGCTATTGCTTTAAGAAATTCTGATTTCAATGTGTGAATTTGCAATGAAGCTACAGGAACTTGTCTTGGTGTCACCAACATCTTATTCATAGTTTTCAAGTGATGTCACATTCCAAGGAAAACGCTCCCTTGGAGGGCAAAACCTCGCTATAGGACGCTATCTTCCGCTGCCTGCCAACCAATAAGCAAGTAATACACTGTTACTTTGAGTTGCTAGAAATGCTGGATGGTTGTTGTGCTTTTGGATGCACTAATTGAGGAGGGGATAAGCCTAGGCTGTGTTAGGTGAGGGTTTCCCCACAAGGTAAATGTAAACATACTAAAGTCGAGCGGCAGTAGGGACCTGGTGGTTTTTAACGGTAGAAATGCGGCAGCGGATGTTGTAGGCTAACATTATATGGATCGGATATGCCCAACACATGCAATTTGTGTTCATATCTTTGTTTTTCTTAAGTTGAAAGGTGATCCAAATAAAATTTGACTGCTTTTGCTGCATCTCTATGGAGGGAGCCACGGTGTGAGCCGCTATGTTGGTCTGTTGTTTTGACCTCCAGGTCACTGTGCATGTCACATGACTGAAAACTATGAATTGACATTCAGTTATTGTGTTCTCATCTTCAAAAACATGATGCAATGATAAGATGACCATCAGCTTTTACAATAATGTCCGTCTTTTCATAACAATAGTACACTCTCAGTGCACCCTGTGACATGCAAACTTAGGAATTTTGCTTCTCTGCAGTGCTGCTTACCTGGTTGTGCTGAGGCCGGGGTCCCTGCTGGGGTCTTAGCCCAGGGGTTAGTGTCTCGAGCAGGCAGAGCAGGGGGCAGAACTGGGGGGTTAGCGGTAGCAGCAGCAGCAACAGAGAAGGCAGGAGCAGTGCCGTTCACTATATCAGATAAATGTTAGACATGCATAATTTTACCATGCAGTTAATTAACGGTCTTAACAAGTGTTAATCACACATATAAAATAAATGCTTCAAAAGTAGTTATGAGGAAATGTGGGCAGGCACACATTCTAGGCATGCCATGATCACTAGAAGTCTATTAATTTCCTACAAAACTGAATGACCAAATAAATTCAGCAAATGCAGTTGGCAATGAATAAGATACAACTTCTGTTGTTCATCTGCAGCACACAACCAATCTATTAGGGCTGGCCCGAATGTCATTTTTTGAGCTTTGAAGCTTCGATAGTAATTAAGAGGTGATCAAAGCTTTCACCTGGAACGCTTCTTTAGTCAGATTTCCAAGATAGATGGGAGAACCTCACTAGCCCCAAACTCCAAATCCAAGATGGCTGCTCCGAGCATCAACAATAGTGAAAGCTGTGGTAATATACTGTTTATCTCACTTCTGTCTTATTTGTGTCTAATTAAATCTGTTGTACACACAGTATTGTCCGACGTATATCCGTGGACATGTTGCTACAGTGTTTGTATGTCCACAATACCACAAAATGGGCTGTTATCAACCAATACTGCTTTTTTTAAAAACTTAAATCTGTTGTTGTACTACAACGCAGTCAAACTCGGGTGTGACATCACTCCCAGCTATGACCTCCGCGGTAAAATTGAATGCAGAGAAAATACAGGGGCAGCCAAAATTTGTGTTTTTCCTGTTTGTTGTTTAATCAAACCACATATTAAATGCACAGTTACACATGTTAGATATTAAGGGTTTAGGACGAGGTTACCTGGGGCTACAGGAGACTGTGGGGATGATGCTGGCTTGGGCATTGGTGCTGAGGAAAATGGGTCCTCTGGGGGTCCACTAAAAGCTGAGGTGATCTGAGTGCACAGTGAACTGATGCTATCACTTTCTCCTTCTACCTCAGGAACTGAAGGGGAAAAACCAGAGAGCAGTTAACATTAGCAAATATAGAAGAGATTACTGTCTTAGAAGAAAGTAGAAAATTCATCTCTGGGAATTTGTTCATATAATAGTTGTGCAACAACTTAAATAATGTAAATTAATACGAAAAAAAACCAAGAAGAAGACCTCTTTTTGTTGATGATTTTCTTCTCATCTTTAGGATGGATCTTTGAAAATACAGACGCTGCAGTTGTGCTTGAAGGTTAAACTCCCAAACTCACCTGTGTTCTTCATGGGGAAGTCAGATTTGCGCTGCATGGTGGAGGGCAGCTCGTTCATACGTAGTGACAGCTGTCGTTTGAAGGGAGAAGTCTTCTGACTGAGGGCCGGGAAGCCTCTGAAGGAGCCCTGCCTGGCAATAACATCGGCTGGTGCGTGTCTGCGTGGTATCACCTGAGGTCCCAGGGTGGATACAGGGAGAGGCGGGGAGGAGGAGGGGGATGGTGAGCCTCCCGTCGGATGTGCTGTGGAGTTTGTCACACTTGTGGCTGAGTTCCCAGCAACATCTGTCTCTGCTGTTAAAGAAGGACAACGGTTCAAGCAATGAAGCAACAATGAATAAATGAGGCAATAACTTTAGCTGAAAGTGGGAGTATAAATGAAAAGACTATTTTTAAATAGTGTGGAGGTCAAACAGGCCGACCCATTCACGAGGTCAGGGAATAACAGAATTTAGATGGGGCTATATATATGCAGACCTTTTTTAGCATCCTGTAGCTGCCTCATGACTTCCTCCCGCTCTGCCGCCTCTGTTGCCGTGGTAACACGAAAGGAGCCCTCCCGGGTGAAAGTGGTTCTGTTGGCGTCAAAGGTTGCTGTGACCCCACACTCCTTCTCCCGTTTCTGTTTTCGCTCCAGACAGGCGGCGAATGCACAACCCACAGCATGACTGAGACGCTCTCCCTGAAAGAGACCACGCAAACAGTTAAGCTCTCCCCGACCAAAGCATGAAGTTAAATTAATGTATTTTCTGTTACAAACATATGATAAAAATTTCATAAAGATGGGTAAAACATTTATACACACCTATGTAAACTACATGATTAAAATGACACATAATACACTGCAGAATGTAGAAGATCAGAGGCTTTTGAAAGAGGACAACTAAGATTGTCTATAAAAAGATTTTAATCCGAAGTATGAGCAGCCTTCAAACATGTATTTCAACAGTTGTTTTGATTTGATAATGTTCAATTTAAATTAAGATTAATATCAATCAATAAAATGCTATTGTAGTAGTAGAATGAGTTCTTACTGAGTCTTTAATGGCCATAAAACAATGGCAGATCCAGCGTCGCGTGGTGCCATCCCTGCAGATGTAAGAGAACGCCCTCTCAAAGTTACGGTCCGGAGCACAGAACGACACCTTCTCTATTGTCTGATCCAGAATCAGGTCCTGTAAAAAGCATTTTCACCTCATTATAGTGAGCTTAAAAACTATGGTCAGAGCTAAGTGACACTCATTCGAGTCTAGTCGTGAATGATTGTGTAGTGAACAGTCCTTCAATGTGAAGGCTTGGCTTCAAGAGTGCTCGAATAAGACTGAACTACTACCATCTCCAGAAGCACTAGTCTGCACCCAACATTGCTCTCTGACCAAATCAGACTTTATTCTTTCCTATTTTTAAGAGAAATTTAAAAAAAACAAAAAAAAGGAAAAATAAAACTACCAATATTGTAAATAAATAATATAAGAAGTCTATATACAAAAGCAAACACATTTATCCAGAGAGAGAGAGAGAGAGAGAGGGAGAGGGAGAAAGAGAATAACAAATGTAAATAGCTAAAACAATTTTAACAACACAATTAATTGTACTATTGTTCTTTCTCTTTTGTTGTTGTTTTGAATCTTAGTATTTCATGCAGTGACTATGAGCGAACAACCTCTGAAAACATGAAATATCACCAGCACTGATGATCAAACAGTCAGCACCCACTTCTCTTTAAAGGGATAGTTTGGGATTTGTGAAGAGGAACCGTTTGAGAAACTCATCCATAGTCAGTGTATTACCTGCAGAGAATGGCAGTCAGCAACTCCCAAAAAATCAGTTCAAGTGTATCCTGTATTTGTAATATTTTTAGCACTTTACCTTGCGCCAGACAGCCATTTCCATAAAACACTGTGCAGCTAAGTTGCGCTCATGTGTAGAAATATGGAATTTCTAAGGTTGAGAAAATGTAGATCGAAAGGAAATGGCTTTTTGATGACAAGGTAAAGTCTTTTTTTGGTTAAAATATATTTTGCAGATGACCCTGTCCACACCACTACATTGTTTAGCCTTTGTGCCGGTACAACTCTGTTTCTACAAACTGGGAACACACCGACCGCCATCTACTGAAGTTGATACAGTGACTATACAGCCCCGAACTATCACTTTAAAAAGGTTAAGAAGGTGTGCGGGTGCTCTGAAAAAAAATATTAAATAAGGATCAATGTAGTACCAATTTATTCCAGCAGGGGTCAATGTAACCTTTACTGTTTACTCATATCTACACCTGCAGGTGCACTTTGGACACCTTTCCAAAGAGGGAAGTAAAGCAGCTTCACTATCATTTCTAATTGTGAGAGCTCAGCAGCTTCCACCTTAACTAAAGGCATGTGTACTTCCTCTGGCAGTTCTCTCTCTCTTTGATCAAGGTGTTTCCAAGGCTGTGATAGAGGTTTGAAGGGAAATTACCTTTGTTTTGTCGTCTACGACACGAAGACCATCTGCTGACACCCACAACACAGCTCGCACCGGCTTCTTCCCAGCCTGCAAACAAAACACAACAGGGACAAGTACGAGTAAGAAACAAGGAAACTTTTCCGGTCTTTCCGTGCCCCAATAAAATAAGTTCCTTTTGTACCATTCCTTGGTACCTATTCATAAAAAAAATCAGTCAACACAGGCACACAAAGCACACCTGTAAATAAAGAGAAAGCACCAGGTAAGAGAGAAAAGAGAAGACACAAGTCAGGAGTTGTTTTTCTGAATGCTGTGTCATTCAGTAGAATGAAAATTTTATGGTGTGAGAATTGGTGCACTGATGCAGTCGACAGTGGAGGTTAGAATAACAACCCGTAAAAATATCTGTGTGCACAAGAAGGAAACATTCATTCACACAAGCTATTCATTGTTTCCTTCTTGGTGCATGGAAGAAGGGCTGAAGGGAGAGATGGCACTCCTGTTAATACAAAAACAAACACACACACACACACACACACACACACACACACAAAAAAAAACACAATGAAGTGCCCCGCCCCAGCCTAAACCACCCCACCTGCTCAAAGACACATGCATCATTGTTTGTCTCTCTCCAGACAGATTTACCACCCTGTGTATGTGTGTGTGTGTTTCTTCCAGCCTTCAGGGGTGATCAAAGAGTCAAGTGTATGTGAGAGGAGGAAAAATAATAATGCTCATCATAAAGAGAGACACATTTAGACACATAAAGCAATAACTTACTTTTGCAAAGAATCCTTTGAAGAATTTCCTGTCCTGGAAGTGGATGTGGTAAAAAAAAAAAAAGGGAGGGTAGGTGAGAGGGTTGGAGGACACGGGGGAGGAACAAGGCATGAAAATGTTACCTAGGAAGTCTAAAAATTGTCTGGAGTCCACAGGAAGGGATTTGATTTGGGTTTTTTTGATGGAGGTGAAGCTGGGTTATGAGGTGAGCGAGTGAGGAAATGGATCAGGTAGCTCCACATGATTCCATACTGATGGATGTTTTGATGGGTGATGCTGTGGTTGTTATTGTCTTTATGATGAAAACTGTTAGTACTACCACGCTGGAAGCCAGTAAACCTTATTACTGTTCCCACCAGAGCAGGCAGGAAGGGACACCCCTAGGTTCTTCTGTGATTAAAATAAACAACAACAACCCTAGAAGACTACAACAGACCCACAGCTAAGACAGCACACCAAGATGCGTGGATAGAGGAGACAAAGGTGGCAGACCTTCAGGTGTGTCTGTGCAAGTATGTGGAGGGGATAATCCCAAATATCGTTTTATTTATTTCTCCTCTGATTCCGGGATCACAACATGGTCATTCTATGGTTGTTCAGAAGACAGAAACCGATTCCCACAGATGGAAGTTTGAACTCTGAGTCAAGCCTGTGATGATTCACCAGGCAGAAAGAGTCAGGGGTCAAGTTTAGGCCGCCACATAAAGAAACGACAACCAGACACGGCCTAGTCTTAATCCTCCCTTCTTCCCCCGCTCCCTGACAGTTCCTCTCCTCCCCATAAGCTGTGAAAAGGAGTGCCACACTGCTCCTGTTACACAGCCATGGTGGAGACGGCACCCTGAGCACCATGTTAATGCATGATTTAACGTGTTAACCAGAACTGGAGATTCATTTAGAATGAGCTAATCACTTGTTAGCGTGTATGTTTGTGAGAACCAAGCAGACATGCAGTTGATGGTAGAGCTGGAACAGCTAGTATTAGTAAGCTATGGTTAGGGGAAAAAATGTTGAAAGGGTTGAGATCACTAGAATGGGAGGGCAATGGGGGGAGGGGATTTGAAGGCATATCGCTGCAACACCACAATAAAAACCTGCTTAAAAAGACAAAAAAATGTATAACACAAACAAAAAGGTAATACAATATTCAGGTATTAAATGTGTGAGCTGGGATGAAACTACAGTTGTGAAAAAGCTTTCTGGGCAGAAAGGATAGCAGAGTTTTGAAAGATCAAGGCGAAGACAACAAGAATAAAGCGGGTAACTTACTTTGCAGCCAGTAAGTTTTAATTTTGTGTTGATAAAATTATGTTGTGCATACCTTATCTCTTTTTAATAGACAACCTTCAAACCACAGCCAAAACCTTTAGTGGTACTAGGAGCTTGTGGCTTACAGTCATTTCTGTCCCCATCAAAAACACTAACCACCAGCAGGATGTGCAACAACGACTCGCGCGTCTTGTGTAACCAGACCTATTTTGTGCAACAAGGTGCACCTTGCAAAATTTGCTTTAAACGTGAGACAGCTACTGCAAGATAGAGTTTTTTCACTGTGCTACTAATGTTTATTTTTTGTGGCAGTTGTTTTGTTCTGTAGTTTCCCACATTTGGTGTTTACTCAGGAAATCTCTCTAGAGGAGGTAAAAAAGAATCTAAAAGTCTTAATTAAAAGTGCCAGCTTATATACACAGTGTCTGATGGACTTGGATACAATGTCAATGATGTACCCTGAGGCTACTGGGTGTAGATGTACCAATACAATCGAAATTCTTTCAGCATGTCAGCATCTCGTGGTGGGGTGCCCCACCCAGTCTACACAGAGGAAACGCTCCCGGTCACTATGAGCTCTTAAATAACACGATACATATTCCCACAGAATACAACTCTATCCCCGGGCCACGGGCTAACAGCAGCAACCGGAAGTGACATCATAATGACAACACAAAAGGGCAGCTTGGAGGTTGATGGTGCCGCAGTGCAGCCGCCGCCTCCTCCTCCTCCTCCTCCTCCTTCTCCTCCTTAACCAGCCTTCATCCACCCCTCTGAGTCATGGGTCGCAGAGCTGTGAGAAAACTCTCATTACCGTCCCAAAGGCTGCTGGGAATACAATGGAGTCGGCTCAGAGCTGTAGCTGTCATATACACAAACACGCCGACTGACAGCTAGACTACCAACACACACAGAAGCATCAGCTTCTTCATCTCTCTTGCCCGCTCCAAGATTAAGTTGGTGTTGTGGCTGCTGTTAGCTAATTTTCAGGAAACACCATGCCCATCAGCCCTCACCAGAGAGTCTACAGGTATGAGACCTGGTTCCTGACCAATTTCTTTATTAGTTCCTGGAAATGGAATTTACAGCTGAGCAATATAAACTTGTAATCTCTCCACTGCTAGGAACTGTATTTGTTGCCTGGCAACAGCTAGCTTATTAAAGAGTCAGTGAGGATGAACTGGGATCTATCAGGGCCTCGCTAATTTCATATCTGCTTAAAGCGTGGCCTTTGTCAAGTCTGGGCAGTCTACATTTAACACAGATAACTGGCAACAGGGACAGTTACTGTATACCACCACCATATGCCTTGCTGCTCTAGTGCTCTGACCTCCAGTGCTAAATGTTGGCAAATATTAACACTACTATATAACTCCTTATTAATTTAGCATCTGTAAAGCTTTGTAAAGCCCAGAGCCCAGAAATGCTATTTTTCTTATGTGATGGCCTCTCAATGTAAAGTCTATGGGAAACGCTAGAAGTAACATTACTTATGTGTAGGGGGCTGCACAAAAAGGAAACAAACCTGAAGGAGCATTGTGTAAGTTCATTTCATCAGAATGAATGGGCACCTTCTTGGAACATAGTGTGCAGTTCTGTACCAACAGTGATTGTATTCTGGCATTTCCTGTAAGGTGCATCTCTCAGGCACACAAGTAAACTGCAACATCCAGGCCAGGGGCTCAACTCAAATGAAGGCCACTTTAGCAAGAATTTAACAGCTGCAGTTACATCGCAAAGATCAACTGCCAATGTCCCCATTTTTTCCAGAAAAGGAGCGTGTAGAAGATGACCTTGAAATGATGCCAACCTGGCTGGAAAAAAGTTAATTCCCCTCCCCTGCTTATAAACATGGATCAAAAAAGCCATGCCTGTGCTGGCTTTCAATTACGGTCTTTGGGTGGCGAAAACAAGGGAGTAGAGAGAGGCAGCAGAGGCAGAGGAAGAAATGTCATCAGGGTGAGGAGGGTCAGATAGTCACGGCCTGCAGGAGGACATGAGGCAGAAGCACCCGCCTGTCATTTTGAGTCGGCTCCATTTTGTCCACCTTGTTAAAATGACTGTAACTCAATAAGACCTCACAGCCTCAGGCTCTGTGTACACCATGTGACTTCATCAAGCATCAGTGTAAGTGTGTGTGTGTGTGTGTGTGTGTGTGTGTGTGTGTGTTTATTAGGCTTGTGTGGGTGTTCACACTTTGTCTATTCACTACAACACTATGTATGTATGTATGTTTATATGTGTGTGTATTTGTGTGTGTGTGTGTGTGTGTGTGTGTGTGTGTGTATGCATTATGTCTGTCCGCTGTGCCTCTGGGTGCGCTTCTTCCGGTGTGTGTTTTAGTTGTGTATATGTTGTGCTTCTGCTTCCTACAAATGTGTGGCTGTACACTGCTGTGTGAGGCTGTGAAAGTGTGTGTGAATGTGCGCACACACAACCTGGGTTGGGTGTCTATAAGTGTGTATGCATGTGTGTTGTGTGCCACTGTTTTGTACATATAAATGTGTTTTCTGTGTACACATCTTACATGTGTTGAAGTATGAAGAAACATGCTTTTGTGTAAATGAAATTGTGAGTTCCTGTGTACTGTTCCGTTTTAAATGGTGTGGTGTTTTACTGTAAATTGTACTGTGAAGTAATTGTCAAATATGTTCTACTGTATAATCAAACTAACAATAGGTCTCAGTAGCTTAAGCAGTCTTCAGCAGCTCATTGACTTGAACATGCATAATGACTAAAAGGCCCTATAAAGAGAAAGAAGAACAGGTATTGATAATAGAAGAAACAGATTGTGCACAAGTGGGAAGCTTCCGGTCTGAGACGTGAATCCAGTGCGAAGTCCCTTAAACCTGCAATCTCTTAAATGGCCAGCAGGGGACGACTCTTCTTCCCTAATTCACACCCAAATAATAACCTCAGTACACACTTTCCTGATGAGTTTATGGTCTCAATCGCTAGTTTCAAGTCTTCTTCAATACAACTTGATGTTCATTTAGTAAATTAAGGTCCCATTTAGAGGAAAGTAAACCATAAAGCAGAGTATGTTTCAGGGCGGGATTATCTATGGTTGACAAGTTGTTAACATTGTGACCTGTCAATCAGGCTAGAGTGACTGATACCCACGGCACTGTGTAAATTTTACCAGCGCTGTTGTAAAAGCTTATTAGGAGTTGGCTGTTCACCTTCTCTGGTGAGTACATTTAGTGTTAAGACTGTTGTTTGTAGACAAAGTTGTGACAATGACATAACATGAATTACAGATGCACCTAGCTAAACAAGCAAGGTGGCTCCACACATGGCTGTAAGCTCCACCGTCTTGTCCAGATATGTTCACGTCCGGTGACGCTGGTTGCAAAAAAATCAACATGGCGGCTCCCTATCGGCCAAACTCGAGCCTTCAAAATGGCAGTCCAGAAACCAATGGGTGACGTCACAATGACTACGTCCACTTCATATATACAGTCTACGGCTGTGCATTCTCAATTGTTATGATTAATCTTAAGGTACAAGACAATTCAAGAAGAAGTTTCGTAACCTTTGTTGGCACACAACAGTTTCCTCCCCTGCTACCCAAACTGGAATTTGTTCTTTTAGCGTAACTCAGCAGGAAGTATATGCGCGCCTATCTCCTCTGGCTGAGACAGTGTACGGGGGAGAGTGTGAGAGAGGAAGAGACATTCAGATCAGACCCTGACACCCTTGAAGGTTGTCTGAGGGTTAAGATGGGTGGAGAACCTCACTGACAAATGGAAACAATCAGCCACACTCAGGCCTCGATGTACAGAGTAAACTAGGCAGGAATAAACAACAACAAAACACTAAAAAGAACAAGAGTGACAGATGGAGGAAGGCTGCAATGAAATAAAGGAAATTTTAGAGGTAGTCAGTAGGATGTTGGTAGATTAGTGAAGGAAACATGGAGGAAAAGATAAACAGATAAAAAGAAAGTAGGATGTCTGGTATTTAGAA
Source organism: Lepomis gibbosus (assembly GCA_029875015.1). NCBI lineage: Eukaryota > Metazoa > Chordata > Actinopteri > Centrarchiformes > Centrarchidae > Lepomis > Lepomis gibbosus. The sequence continues at coordinate 16,271 of JAPMOB010247651.1, forward strand.
GCCTTGTTCCTGGAAGTATGGAGGGGTTCTCTTGTGAAACCTACCGTCTTCAGCCGCTTTACTGCATCCTCGCAGATGTGCATGCCTCGGGACTCCTCCACCTCCACATGTCCCAAGTACTGCAGGGAAGAGAGACAGAAAGAGAGAGAGTGAGTAATGCTGTGACAAACGTTTCCTTTGGCTATCTCTACTGAAGTTTAAGTAAGGTTAAAATAATAAACTCTGGAATGAGATCAGGAATTTAAATAAAGTCCAGGCTGTCTTTAATCCCCTGGTAGTCTTGTGCTGGTAACTTATACACCTAATTAATTAAACTTTTAAGGTAAATCACAGTTCAATTGCTCCCTTCTTGATACCTAATTTTGTCCATGGAGAAAATCCTAAACACTTTCCTGAGAAATATAAATGGGGAGGTAGGTATAGCTAACAACAAGTGTGTGGTTCTTTGATGAAGAGATTACATGAGAAAAACAAATCCAACACATGAAGGGGTAAAAAGAAGCCGCTCTTCCTTGTACACATAGTTTGACCTTCACTAAATTCCATCTAAGAGTGACTCATCTCATACAATTTAGTACAGGGCAGGTAATGCTGTCAGTCACACAGTGACGGTTCTAGTGATTGTGTAATCTTTTTGGCATGAACTGTAAATTACTCTGCAACATGGGAAGTCCCAACAATATTGCACACCAAGTTCTCTCACAGTATACAATGGCAAGGGCAGACTACCTCACATGAAATAATTTATGCCACATACTAAATGACTGAGACTGCCATCTAGTAACTAATTAATCAAGAGATGACACACATCAGGATCTGTCAGACTCAGCTCAGGAAATTGCAGTAAATGATCAATCACAACATACATTCGCTCCAGTTACCAATTTCCCGGGGGAAACCCTGTGCTCCCACCAAGGAACAACCTATACTTGGTAGTACTGTAATATGTGGGTTTAACTGCAACTAAATGAAAGGAAAAGGCTGCCTTCTCCAGCTCGAACCTCGCACCCTCCCACCTCCTGAAGCAACATCACACCCTGCTGTGTGTCGCTCCACAGTCACAACCCTGACCGCCCCAGAAGCCATTGTGCGTGTGGAGCCGGAGAGGAAGTCCTTACCCTTTCCTTATAGATACACACATACACAAACACACACGTACACACAAACACACGGATGGACGCCTGTCACCCCCACCCCTCAACCCTCTGGTCCATCTATTTTGAGAATGTGACGCCACAGATGTGAGTCATACGCGACATTACAATACACAAGTGTACACAAACGCATGTAAACACACAGCGATGCGTCCAAAAAAATGTGTCCTAAGGACAATACTGATGCAAAGAGGCAGCTATGAGTAGTGAGGACAATGAAAGCAGCAGCATCGCTAATAGGGATCAGCCCAGAGACGTGGCTGAGGTGAGATGAGTAAATGCAGAGGAGGCTCAAAGTTTCACAACAGATGCTTCACTGCAGCATCATACACTGTCCTGCTAGTAACTAGCTGGCAGCAACAATCTGTGGGCTGAAACATTCCCATTTAACAGACGCGCTTAACCAAAGCAACTTTATAAAATGAAAGGAATATCTCCTGAACAGTGTTTTGTACATGTGTAGGGTGATTTGGTTCTGAAATCCAGGTTTGTTTTTGGGCCCACTCCAGGATTAGTTCCACTTGCCACTAATCCTACAGTGGGCTAGGATTATACACCATTTATATGTCATGATATTTGCATTTGCATTATTGTGCTGTTCCTGTCACTGCACTGTTTGTGTTTGATGATGAAAGACATAAGATGGGATATTGTATTTACATTTCACTGGCTCCTAGGGTTGATTTCCCAGCTGTAAAAGGGCTAGCAGAGATAACACACAGGAAACACCATGAGCAACCTTCTCATGCGTTTAAATTCACATTTTCTAAACATTTGAAGCAGCCAATGATAAGGAGGACAGGGGTCAAGACAACAGTCTGACAGTAAAAAAAACAGTCCTGTATTGTTTGAATATATAGGTTTTATCTTGAAGGAATACATTTTGGGAAGTATGATTTTTCACTTTCTTGCTGAGAGTTAGATGAGAAGATCAGTACTAATCTAAAAAATTGTACGGTAAATTTGTAGCTGGAGCCAGCAGCCAGTTACCTTTGTTTAGCAATAATGACTGGAAACAGGGGGGAAAACAGCTAGTCTGGCCCTGTCAAAAGGTAACAAAACATGTACCCCTAGCTCAGAAGCTCTAAAGGTGGCATTTCATATACACAAAAGTATCTGACATATCAATATCAATTAACTGGAGTTGGCTTTGTTGGTGTAAATGATGGATACCAGGATTTAATTCAGGGTATTGGCCATAAATCAGTTTCAGTGAAAAATCATATCAGATTCAGTAGAAATTCCATGCTGTACACAGCCTTACAAACTCCTTCTTTCCAACATGTAAATAACGGCAGGAAACAAGCTCACACAAAAACTCTGACATTTATTTCCACAGAAATAATTCTACATAACTCAAATCTAACAACGACATCTAAACACATTTCCTTCTATTCTGTTTTAGCTGGTAAACATGCAAGAAGTTTAATCTAATCTTGCATCCATCTCCAGCCATGTCCATACAAAAAAAGTATGCAAAGTCTTCATTTTCATGCCTTTGACAATCACCTTGAATCATGAATAACTGTCTGTCCCTGCATGCTCACCTTGAAATCAAGCACAAGAATAAATGTACACACAAATAAACACAAATGCTGCTTAACATGATACACCACTAACAGGCAGTCATTGGTAAAAACTTTGGTACTCTGGTACTCTGGTAATGTAATGTAATTTGTTGGGGGGAGGCCCCAAGCCACAACACTGAAGACACCACCACCCCAGATCCAATTTTTCCCCTCCACCCCCACTCTGAAAATGTCTTTCTTCTCCTCCTTCTCCACTGCATCACCTCTCCTACCCTCTATTGGCTACTCTTCAGTGTAGCAGTCAGTGATAATTTCACTGTAACTATTCAAACCCACACACAACTGGGCTCCTCTGAGGCACCTAGAGCGGTAGACAGGGAGCAAGAGGAGGAGGAAGGATACACAGGAGTAGCATGGTAGGTTGCACCGGCACGATGAAAGCCAGTGCAGAGGGAAGAAATGTTGGTGGAGACGTGTGTGTGGCTGCGCAGAAGTACAAGAAGGAATGACAATGAGAGATAATTGTTCCTTTGCCCACAGTGGCTGATCTGTAATTCATAGGCTGCTTTCACTACATTAACAATGTCCTAGAACATTTTTACAGTACAACAAGATCTTGCAACAACATTCAGTTACCAGTGTTTGGCAAGTTATGCCTAGTGGCTGGTTATAGCCTAGTTTTGTTTGATTCTTTTGTATATATAAATAAGCAGGTCATTTTAAGATAAGAAAAAACAACAACAGCACTTTAATGAAACTTTTTTACCTTGAAAAAGACAATTTGTAAAAACATCCTTAAAGACAAAGATCAAAGTGTCCACTTGAAGAAAGTGGTATATAGAAAAGAAGAAGACGTAGTTCATTTACACCTTTAAGAAGAAAAAGTAAAGTTTTTTGGTAAAAAGCACTGGGAGGAAATTTATGGGGGAACAGGTGAGGGAGGGAAGGTGTGTGTGTTTGTGTGAGTTTGGTGAGAGGACAGCTTAGGAAGCTAGCGAGAAGCTAAGGTGAACAACTTGAAACTAGGGTTGGGCAATAAAGCAATATTGATAATTATCGCAATATAATTTTCCTCAATAACAATATAATAAATGTTCAATATCTCATTAATAAATATTTGTTTTGTTCAAGTGTTTGTCATATTCTGACCATAAAGAAAAGTTCAACCACATAAATACCTATCTGGTTTCTTAAATTTTCACTCAGGAGCAAAAATCAGCCTTCAAACTTGAAAGAAATAATGATTTGACATTTATCGTGATAATTATCGATATCGAATGATAAGAAACATTTTTATTGTGATAACATTTTTGGCCATATCGCCCAGCCCCACTTAAAACCATGAACTGACACAAGTGCACATATGTTCCAATTAAAGCCTCCATCTGTGAATTTGCGAAAAGAAACGGGTGTGATTAAAACTGCTCAGAAGATCATTGGTACCCATCTCCCAAGCATCAGTGGTATCGGTGAGGTGAGACGCCTACGCAGAGCCCACAAGGATAATAAAGGACAGTACCCACCACATCCTGCTGCAATTCGGTAAGAGATAGAGAAGTTACTGCTGCTGCATCACTAGATTGCAGAAAAGCTTTTTGCTTTTGTATTACTGTATATTGTAAGCTACGTAGCAGAATGGAGTTACAAACTAATTTTACTTTACCACCTGTTGTAATGTGACAAACAAACCTACCTTCTCCTTTAAACCTCCTCCATTACAGTATTTTCAATTCCTGTTTCTTGCTCAAAAAAAAGGATAAAGCAAACACAGAGGCATCATCAAACCATAGCTTGTTCTCTTGGTAATATACAATCCACATCCGCTGACCAGCCACAAAGTTCATATATTCGGAGGAAAACTTTCTCTTTCTTGACTTAAGCGGGTTTCAGTTCCCCTTTATTCTGAGTCGACCCGTGCGATGAGAGGAAGCGCACCATTGTACTTATGTTTGGAAAAGTGAAAGGTTTTGTTGCCAAAATACAGCGAACTCTCCACTCCATCAACTGCAGCACAGCAGGTCCAGTTTAGCCTTTTTTGAAACACTGAAGATACATACTGTATTCAAAAGATACTGCATTGCCTACAGATTGTATTCCACTGCCCCATTGCAGTGCCTCTGAATTGTTGTTTGTCAGCTATAATGAAACATTTTCTTTAATTTTGTATATTTTACTTGATTCAAGTGGTTCTCATTACTCTTGGAGGCAAGAAAACAGTTTTACACACAAATCCCACAGGTTTGGAAGGCTACAGCAGATAATGTTGCAACCTAGATGAAAGCTGTGCTCACAGTCACTGAATGCGTATGATTAATCACAAGCAGCGTCCTTGGGGAGTCAGGCAGCGCGAAAGTTTCTCAGAGGTTCAGAGTGTGCCACAGTAAGGTCAGCAGTGCACCCTGTGTGTGCAAGGAAGTGTGTGAGGTTTGTATGCAGGCGTGTTTATATGTGTGTGCGAGGGAGAGTCACCTTGACTGCAAAGCTACATTTTCCACTGCGGACTGCCTCCTCGTCTGTCTGCCACTGGTGCGGCCGGCTCGACTCCGGCACGTAGACATCTTTCTTCCGGCGGAAGCTCTGCCGTAGCTTATTCATCGCTGAGCTCCCTGTGAGTGGTTAGAGACATTGTATTAATCCCAGGGTGAAACCTGGACTGTCAGCAGCAGCAAAATAAAAAGGTGAAGCACTGGCTGAAAAGCTGGAGAAATAACACAAACAGGAAACGGTTACTGCAACAGAAAAACATGATGATAATCAACTTTATTGGCCATACAATTTATACAAAATAAAGTTTATGCGGAATTTGTTCTCTGCATTTAACCCCATCCTAAATAGGAAGGCAGTCATTGTGTAGCGGAGGGGGAAAAACACCGACCCTGACATCCATCTATCCATCTATTATCTATAACCGCTAATCCGTGCAGGATTGTGGGGGGCTGGAGCCAATCCCAGCTGCCACTGGGCGAGAGGCGGGATACACCCAGGACAGGTGGAGGGTTCATCGGATCCCCGCCATGTTTAGTAATAAAGTTTGCAATTCTGGGAAATGTACCAATTCATGTGCATGGGAAGGCAATATTGTATGTCAACACAGAAATTAGTCAATTTCCTGTGTCTGATAACGGATAAAAGGCTGCACCACAGCGCCAGACTACAACTTTGATGTGCCCTGTTTACAGTAGTGCCTGTAAATAGGAATGCTTTAAATACTGACATCAACACATCTCTCTGACACACAAGGAGGAACAAAAGCATTGGAGTTTGAGTCTCTGTAGTGTTAGGAGTCAAGGTGGCCCAAAAAAAGGGAACTGAGGACAATGAGGATAGTCTGCTGCTTCTACTGAGAGAACATTTTACCTGCGGATTATACTGGGGCTACAAGATTAAAGTTACATATCAATCCACATAATTTACATACACAGTTAACGGTTAACTTTTTTTCAAAGACTACCTAATCTAAACACCCACAACAGTTTACAAACCTACTTCCTGGTTCAGTTTTGAACTACCAAACATGTCAGTGTGTCCTGCACAATTATTAGAATCAATACGTGCACGATTACTTTTGGTATCAAAATAGACTAAATAGGCTAATTTGGCAAAACCATTTGCCTTTTTGCACTTCTATGTTAGTCTCACCACTCATGTTTGTTGCCCTTGATCTAAGCAATTACTTTTAAGAGTACACATTTTCTAGTGTTGAGTCAAGGTTTCACTTTAGTGCAGGTTCAAACACTAAAATTTTCTGAAAATCTTAAAACAGCACAATTAATTAGGCTAAAAGCACTACTTTAAACAGTCCATGTATGTCTTCTTGGTTTTGGCAGGAGATTAAGAGGCACAAAAGAGCAGAGACCCAATTAAAAGTTGCTGATCCAAACTAGAACTGAGAGGTGCATCCATCATCGAAGGCCTGGCTCACATCGTCATTAAGAAACTCATAACTAGAGGACCAGAAGTCATTCAGCCATGCAACTCTAACTTTTAACACGTGAGCAGAACGTTCTCCTTGACTAACAAGTTGTACCCATTAACTTCTGAGCTGATGAGGATCGGGTGGGATTAAAGGTCTTTAATCCAGGAGAACTGACTGTCCGCGCGCACACGCACACACACACACACACACACACACACACACTCGCACAAGCAGCAACACAGCAGTATTTACTTACACACATGCTCACAGCGACCACACACATATGCACATACTTAACTACACACACACTTAAAGTACTGAGCTGTCTGTTTACATAGTGAAACCTGTCCTGTGAGCCGCTACTGGCTGGGGGTAGAAACTGTGCTTGAGGTGAAGCTCTCTTATCTGTCTGTGCCAGGCTCCAGCTCTGTGGGCAGCACACAATGAAGCTTTCAGTCCTGACCAGGCCACCGAAACACACAAAACCACATCAAACTTCCTACTGTCACTAAAGAGGGGACCTGGAACGGACCATGGCCTCTTTCATGAGCAGTAGCATATTTCTGCACTTCAAATAGCTCAAGTGCACCTTTAAAAGACAAAAAGCAAAGCTAAACCTGCTGCTTAGGCTATTTTACAAGACAATTACATTTTATGAACTAAAAACGACTTCTAAATGACAGCTAGTCATTTGGCCAAAGGAGTGCTAGTGTAGCCAGCCAAATTCAAGTACAAATTTTGCCTGAAGTTGGTGGATTTTTGTCTCCCTTCTTCCACAAGTTCTGTAATGGAAACTCTGGCTATTGTGTGGTACAGCCAACACCTCTCTTCTCTATTGCCTGTCGTCTATGGCAGGCAACACTCATAGATAGACAATCATGACCCCTGTAGAGAGACAAAAAGGGTGAACTGTCTGAAAAGGGGGGAAGAAACCAAGGCTAACAAGGTGCAAACGCAGGTGCTTAGATGTGTGAAAGCACCTGCTTTTGAGTAGAGTAAGTGCCAAATACCTCAGCAGGGGTCAAGATATAAAAGCACCCAGTCTGACTTTAGTGTGTATAAAAATATGTGTGTTATATGTACATACACAAGTTGTAGCCTGCAGCGGAGTGAAGTGTTTGAAAACAAGACGACTGAGTGAGAGGGGAAAAAAAAACATTGCTTCATCCCTCACTCCCGCTCTCTCCTAACACTCGTTTATTTAGGTCATATCATGTTTGGGCTCACTGCAGTGCCAGTGACAGGCTGCATGCTTCCAGCCTGCAGAGTGAAGAGGAGGATCAGGAAGAAAACAGATTTGTCTGCTGTTAGGCACCTCGTCTTCGGTGCAACACACAACAGCATTTGTTTCCAGTATGCTATGCATGCATTTTGACTAATTTTTGTCGCCTTAAATTCACTCGTCATATTGTCACCAGACGTACGACACCACTGCCAGTGCCAGTGTTTTTAATTATATCTTTAAGAAAACTACTTGTTACTCACTACTGTTTGTGATCCTGTAGAATGGTACACAGGGAAATTGTACTTTGTAGGCAGTGTTTTATAAACCAGGCATCCCTATTTCTTGCAGCATTTCCAGAATTTTCAACTGCCATGTTTTGGTGCTCGCAAACAAGTCTGCCAACTTGACAACCACACATTTTCTGCAAATAACTACCAGATGGAGGTTAGTTTTGGAGCTGCTGATTATTTATCCATTAATCTGTCACCTATTTCTCCAGTTAGTCAATGTATAAAGTCGATAAAATGTCTAGGAAGGAAGCATCTCCGAAATATACTAATTACGGTTTTCTTTGACTAAGATGACTTTGTTAGAGACTAAAATGTGAAAGACTTTCAGTCCACTAAAGCTTAACTGACTATATATGATAAAAACTAACAAGGTCATTTGACACAGGACTAAGACTACACAAAAAATAGTTAAAAGTCAGTCTCAAGTGCAGAGTCTCTTTGAATAAAACCCAGGGACAGACACCCTATTATGTCTTTTATTTGTTGCACAGGCCAATGTCGATCCATTAATGCCGCATAGTTATTATGCCTCTTCTCACAGCACCTCACCAAACTCACTTTCTAAATCATTTAACAGTTATGCTACTGCCAGCCTACAACCCACACAACTTCTCTCCGGTGTACTGCAGTGTCTTAAGAGAGACAAATAAGGAAAAAGCAGGAATATAAGTAAGAGCACATATAACTACTCATGTGCGTGGGAAAGAAAGCGTATGGTTGCTGTATTTGTGTATGGTGAGTGTTTGCGTGACAGTACAACCACTTGCATGAATGTGAAATGAGTAGTGTTGCAAAAATGTAACATGTTTGGAATGAGCACTACTAGAAAATCTGAATCTTCTCTAAAGTGTAAGGTTGTTGTACTTTTGACCGCTTGTACCCTCTTTCAGACTGACAGAATGACCCAGGAAAGATCTACATTTGCCAGTGATTTGAGCCGGCACAGATAATCTGAACCTGACTGCTCGACTGCTCCTGCTCTGCATCTGAGTTTAACCCCTTCCTGTTAAAGTACTGTCTTTCGCTTTGATATGACAGCATATGAGAGATTCTCAAGACTTTAACCCTAGTATTAATTTCACGTGAAAAAACTGCCACAAAACATTTGAATAAGTAAAATACTTTAGCAAATATAATACTACAGTTGCAGAGGGAGTTCTGTGTCAACAGCGACAACCAAGGATTAACCTGTAAAAACAGACTGGTAGGTCAAATGCAGGTTGAACACGTGTTCATTATCCCATGTCAAACATGGCATTTGCAGCAGTACCACCCGAATTAGGTAACTATTGTGTGTGCGTGTGTGTGTGTGTGTGTGTGTGTGTGTTGGCAGGAAGGTGAGCAGTGACCGGGACGGAGGCCAGATAGAGTGGGCCAGAGGGAGCGCAGCACCGAATGAGCAGTGAGGGGGAAAGTCTGGCTGTGTTCGCCTGGTGCAGAGTGCTGGGGTGGGTGATTGGACGGGTGGGGGTCATGTGAGGTGGGTTTAGCCATGAATTTGGTCATGAGCCAGAAAGAAAAAGGGAAGGAGGGAGGAAAGGGGAGAGACACATGATGGAGCATCAAATTCAGACAGGGAGCGGTGAAAAGAAAGTTAAGCAAGGGAAAAGTCAAGAGAAGCGGCACAAAGGACTAACAATAATAATAATAGCCTTCAATGCTACCTCATGACCTTAAGGGGGTAAAGCAAACCTGCAGTAGAACAGACAGTGAAAGCTTCTGACTCTTGCAAAATCCTACAGATTTTATAATATTTGTAGGCATAAATGGCAATAGTACAAAGAATTACAATGGTGTCATAATTTCAAGTAGATAAATACAACTAAACACAAATGGAGTGACTTTTAAATTTTGTTGTTTGTCTACAAAGCAACAGCAAAAGCCATAACAGAACACTGTTTTCCCACTTAGATAAGAGAGTAGCATTTTTCATGCAACAAGCAGTGTTTAATGTCAGCAGTCCATTTTGCTTTATTGAAGTTACGATCTTTGGTTTTATTTGTCTGTCTCTTCAACTTTTGACTTCTTGCTGTTGTTAAAAGGCAATTTAAGGGTGACTAACAGTTAAACCTGATCTTTATGTGGTTATTCATAGATAAAATACAAATATAGCAACATAACATTAGTATTACCTTTGTTTGTGCACTAACACAGAAGGAAAGGCCAAACAAAATAAGCCAGAAATGAAGGGTACTTTTTATTTAAAGCCAAAGGTTGCATGAGAGGTGTAATCAACACAGATCACAGAGAGCAGTGTAATGTTTATCTAAATCAAATCAAAAGACAACATTTCCAAGGGCATGCTTTTAGAGCATCACAAATCAAACAATACTTGGGTAGTTTTATTTTACTTTTTAAAACTACAAAAGCCAGTGAATAGAGGATAGAAAGAGAGGCATAGAGTGTGCTTGGGAGATGGGGGAGAACAGGAGGGTGGGGAGGTAAAGGCTTTGGTGTAGGAAAGCATGATCTGAACCCTGCTGGAGCTGTCATAGCTCCTATAGTCTGCTGCCGTGAGGATCTCTGGCTGTTCCTCTATCAGCACTAATGAGAACAATTACACAAGAGCCATTTATACTCTCTCTGTTCACAGACACAGAAACAAGCTACAGTGAATGGCAAAATGCATAGAGCTCTCTAAAGACTCTCACATGCAATATCACCAACATACTCAGTGTTCAATCACTGACGTAAGCATGCACACCATCAACAATGGCGGTAAAGTGTGAAAACAGAATTACACAGAGAGGAGACACAAACACATACAGGACAATCGGAAAACAAAAGTAGAAAGAAAGAGAAAAGATAGAGAGAGAGACTCCCTAAGTCAGTGCTGTGCTGCTGCCCAGGAAGGAGGGAGGGAGGGAGTGCTGCTTCTGGCTGTGGATGTAACAGTATTTGAATAATCTCTCCAGGAATGGAAAACTGATTAATCCTTGCAGAAGGATCCTAGGGATGAGTACAGCAGTTGGGTTTCACAGAAGATATAGGGAGGAAGGGAGGGAGGGAGAAGCTGGAGAGCAAGTGAGCATGAGAGCTAGAGACAGAGAAAGAATGTGCAGCAACTCAAGACAAAAAAGCCCCACTGTCTCCTTTCATGACATGCCCCGCCACTGTGCCAGCCGTTACGTTACTCTTCATCCTACTTTACTGCTCTGTTCAGGAAGTTATATGTTATCCGTGTTCAGAATTTATAAGAACGAGATAGGACAGCTTCAATCAATAAGGCCGACCAGTCATCCAGTAATGCAAAGCATGCGCCGGTCCGGCATATCTGCGGAGGCCTGTTATTGGGGAACAAGCTGACTTGAGGTGATAGTGTCTCTGTTCTGCTCCCAAATGGCCATATGAAGACAGAATTTGAAAAATGCTGTTAGCGTAGTAATCCAATTTTCCGGGCCATGGTTTGTAGCTTGGCATGCTTGAGTAAAAAAATAGAAAGCCATGCTAGGCACACAAGGGAAAGGTTGAGAAAACCCCAATGGCCAGGAAAACCAATGTGGGACAAGGATGAGGGTCAAAGGTCAGGGTAATCTGCTTTCTGGCATCTTGGTGAAAACATGGTGAAAACAGAGAGAAACGACTTAGCTGCTAATCTCTTGGCATTTTTATTACCAATAACGACCCAATAAATACAATAAAACTGTCAGAAACTGGAGTTAAAAATTCACAACAGACATGTAACGTTATTGCTATCGGGCAACAATCGATTTAATGGTAGTGTGTTATTGATATTCTTAAGTTCAAGTACAAGTGAACAATGTGAGATGGGGCGTCCAGCTGGGTCTCTTCATTAATGCTAATCACTAATGCTAACCCCTAAATGCAATATTCTGGGTCATATGCATCAGTACAAAATGAATTATTGTATCACAGTTTGCCACTCACAGTTTGACCTAAATTGAGTCTTTTTAGCGCCATTATATACATTCAGTAGTTGAATGCTGCATACTAAATTATAATCACTGCTGAAAATGTGCAAACTTTCCTCCCTCAACCAATTTATTTCTCTAGCACTAATCGATCTGTGCTGAAGACTCCTGATCCTGGTAGTGTTGTTTCAATAAAATGATTTGTTTTTGTGCTAAAATGTGTAATAATATGCTAACATTCAACAAGTAAAGCTAAACTACCATTTGAATTTGAGTATGGATTTAGATATTTGTTTAGGCTACACTACTCTTTTTAGCAAATGCAATGGTATTTAAAAGGGTTTCACACAATTCCCAAAAACAAGTTTTTTTGAGTTACAATGTTTTTTTTAACCTGACAAAACAGATATTTAATACAGCTGTGAACCCAAAATTAGGATCACTCCTGCCTTCATTATAGCCAATTACTATAATTGACTTCAAATGGCTGAACACAAAATAACAGCAGTAGTAACAGCGTGTCCAAGCTGGTGGAAAAAGAGACAGTCGGTAAACAAGTGTAACTCATCGCCAGCTGCTCCGCCTCAGCCTGGCGCTCTCTGCTTCGATGATCTGTACACTGCACCATCAGTGTCCCCACAATAATCAGAATCCCTTTATCTGCCAGGTACATGTATCTACACAGTGAAACAGAAAACTGACACCCATGATGTAAAGATGGGTACAGACCCAAGGGACAAGTACAAAACAAACTATGATCAGGAGGACTTATGTCTTCATATGCAATTTAACCAGTTCTTTGTTGCAGTGTACAACTGTAAACATCAGCCAAATGTAGAAAGTATAACTAGCTTGAGAGCAAGCTGGACGAATAAAAATACACAAACTAGTAGCAGGAACATAAGTCAGTTTTTTATTCCTAAAAAGCATCTATTTTTGGAGGTTCATGTTTAAGGGTTAGAACAAGAGCCAGAGAGAGAACGATGAGGTACAAATGGGTGGTACTCCACAGAGGAAGGAAATGGTAGGAATAGAAGTGCTGGCTACTGTTTGCACGGCTCAGTCGTTCTCTGTCTGCCACTGAATCATTTCAGTCCTTCAATCTGTTCCCTGCCCCCAGCAAGGCACGATGACCTCCGTTTCCTGAGTACACATGACTGATCGGGTTAGAGTTGAGACAGAGAAAGAAAATAGGGCCCAGACTATTGCACAGGGGATACAGAGCTGTTTTTAACTCCTGCCAGTCTGTGTGTGTGGGTACATCAGAATCTGTGTATTTGGCTTATTGTGTGTGGTCATGTTTGTGTTTGTGTATCTAGGAGCGGCCAGGCGTGGCATTAAGGGAGCCCAGCCCAACAGCAAGTCCACCAGCCAGCCAAACATTCAACATGGAGAGTCACACATCACTTTGGGCAACAGCTGAGGCCACATTTAAATGACCAGAGCAGTATCCTGGCACCAGGGAGTGGCAAATCACTGTCACTGTTTTGTCTCCCCTCAGGCATGCCCCGGCACTGATTCCCAGATCGAATCAATAGGCAGGGTCTGGCCTGGTTTCCACCACAAGACCACACAGGGAATCAAGAAGGCATCTTTAAGATTTATGTCTCTTGTATTTGCTCTAAAACAATGAGTGTTTTTCACAAATACTTGCCAGAGGAAATAGTATACAAAATGGAGTAGAGTTTCAATTAAATTAATAGAGATATAACATATAACACAAGTGATGCTGCAGTTAGAGGACTGAAAGCATTAGCCTGCTAGGAGGGGTTTGATATAGTGGCCTGAGTGCCCCAACTCCATCAATCCTGGTCCCTCTTTATAGCAGACTCCTGCTGAGAACAAAATAGCTATCCACTAATGTGGCAGCCACAGGAAGATGGGTTTATAAAGTGGCTGTGAGTTTTTACACCGGCTGACCTAAAACTGCCATGTGTTCTCTTCTCTTAAGCTGAGAAGAACCGCTATCTTCCTTCTTTGTTGGGAGCAATTCAGTGTTGTGCAAACTGTGGGACAAAAGCTTAGCTTATCACTTTAAGTGAACCACAACCCATTGTCCCAGACTCTAGAAGTGACCTCTGCTGGAAAACGTTGAGTAAACCTCAGAGCAAAAAAGCTACTCATGGAAATCATGTTTACTTTTTCCCTTTGACATCACTGCAACACACACACACACACACACACACACACTTGCCTAAACCCAAACCTGCCATACACTCACAAAATGTAAACACAATAGGCGCTCATGAAAACACACTCTCTCTCACTCACACACACCCACGTGAGACAGACTATAGCGTCTCAAGGCCCCAGAGCCAAAATGGCTCTATTGTTGGAGTTCTTGAGAGAATTAAAGTGCCAAGAGTTGCAGCAAGGTGGAGAAATCAGGACAAAATACTACACACATGAAATTATACCAGAGCACTGCACTGACCTGAGGAAATAGACAATGTTACGTAATTATTCACCAGGCCTCAGCAGAGCTTTGTTAATACATGATCTATTAATCCTACTTATGGCTTACACACAACAAAAAAGCAAGCATTAACACATTTATCTGTCTGTCTTAGTTGGCTCAGGAAGAATGCTGATCTAAGATTGCAGTTTAAATCCCCCGGCTGTGCCTATCATATATAAGAGCAAACAGCAAACTAATCCAGCAGAACCCCTGCCGACCAACAACTGATAGCTGACCATTCTTGGATCAGTAATCCTACTGTGAATTTGTGAGCTTGGTGCAACCTTAGCCCAGAGGGTCTACGGGGATTAGTGAGTAGGTAGAGACTGTCATAACCTGAGAACTTTGGTTAAAGTCCCATGTGATAACCTTCACAAGCAACCACAGAAACCATTATGCTAGAACCCTGTAACGTTAAAGACAAGCAGAGGGCTTATGCGGTCTTCAAGCCAACTCGGATCTCTGCAATTTCCGACCTTAAACTAAAAAAAGTACCATGGAATGCCTCTTGAAATCGGAGTTCATCCTTGTGAACTTGTGAATAAAATATGTACCCTGATTTCACGAGAAGCTGCTGCATGACGTCTCAACAATGGCAGCTTCCATGGAAGCACACATTGTAAATAATAAATCATAAACAAAAAGACAACTTAAAATATGTTTGCCTGTATTTAATTAAAATAACACATACTATAATACTTGTTTATGTAAATCGATGTACAAAAAAAATAACGTTATTATAGTTACACCAAGGGCCCTGCTGACTGTCTGCACACATGATAAAGAAACATCAATTTGTCATGGTCAGCCATGTTTTTTGTTATCTTTCGGTGTCATGAACCATCATGCACCTGCAACATTTTGAATGCGGAAGTCAGACATTTCAAGTAAAAAGTTCCGAGGTGTCTGGAACGCAGCATTAACCACAAACTGACAGGCCATTTCCCCAAGAAGAATAGCTTAGACTGTGCCACATCATATCCGTCACAGACAGGCAGATTGTTTCTGTCAAGTTAAACTGGTCTGGTTGTCCCAGTGTGAGCCAGTTAGTATGCAGGGCAGAGACATGAAGTCAGACAGGCACCAGAGTGCACTTTTTGCAGTGCTGCTGATTCAGAATAGAAAAATAAAATATTAAAGATGTTATCCATAAATGGGTGATGTGTTTAAGGCAGTCTGTGGCACATTTCATGCACAGTTGCTGGTTTGGACCTCATCAATCACCAGAGAGCTCACAGTTAACACTCAGCTATTCCCTCTGCACCAGCAGCACCGTCATTTCTGATTTAACCACATCAGGGCAAGTGACAGTCTTTAGATGGGTTTCTGAAACACAGTCATTACTGCTGACACACACAGCCTGCCACCCAGCTCTGAACTGTAAAATGCTTTCCAATTTGACCACCAATCCATAGTATGGTTTAATTCTCAAGGGAGTGATCAGGACCACAAATAGCACAGAAAACAATCACTCTATGTAAAGATCTAATAAAGTATCCAAACACGGTTAAGGGAAACCTTTTTTCAGATTATTTTGAGTACAACAGCTTTATTAAATGAACAGACCTGAAAATAAATAACAGTTAAGTTTAAATCCTTTTATTTTTCTTGTGGCCATGACATGTTGGTTCTTTAGCCAATTCTGACAACTTCCAGTGAATGTAAACATGCTGCTAAGTTGTTAGGGTTACTTTTAAATTCAAGTGTTTCTTTAGTGGTGAGAAGTCACTGACCCCTTTTGCCATACTCTGCCTATCCTCTTCCCCATAGTCCTCCCATCCTTATCCTTTCTCTTCAGTTAAGGCAACCCAGATGAGATGTCTGCCCTGCAGCTGCCAAACAACTTTGCCTCTTTTAAAGAAGCTCTGATTATACAGCACAGACTCGTAGCAATGTAACTAGCCTGACAGCTGCAGAGAAATGCTCAGTTAATAGCAACATTTATAGATTAAACGTGGCAACTGCTAAGTGATAACAAATGCACAAAGAAATGGAGTCAATTTAGGCATGAAATAAAAACTACAAAAACTCAAAAACATGGAGTGATAAGAGCTAATTAACTTGCTCCCCAAATAAGCTTCTGAGCCAATCCGGGAGGAATTAAAAGAACTTTACACAGGTTAATTTATTTGCAGTCAACCACACCCAAACAATTAACAACAACAACAACAACACACACTTTGTTGGATTTGGGATCTGTTTATTTGCTATCAACCTTAACTTGTTTATTTGAAGTGCACACATAGTGTAGGATTACATTAGCAATTATCCATTTTACCAATCATTTGTTTATTTGTCTTTAAGTTACCAATAATGTTAGGGGAGGTCATTTCCTGGTGAAGTAAAAGGCATGGCTGAGGGCTGAGGAATCTTAAATCCTGGAGCCACCTCATTGGGACAAACCATGTGCTGCCATGTCATGGGAGAATTTGGGTTTCATAAGCTTTGCTTTGTATTTAGTTTTAGTTGCTGTCCATCTTGTTTATCCCCTTAGTTAGGCCAACCCACTATATATGTTCCCACAAGCAGCATTGTGTCAGGTCAGCTTGTTCAGTTAACACATTGTTTAGTTGCTGTTATGTTGAGTATAGTTACATTCCGTTGATCTTTTTATAAGCCTAGTTATTAAATTCTTGGTTTGTATTGTTTTTGCATTTTTTGGGTAACTAACAACAACCCAGTTTTCCCTCTACCACACCTGTTTCCTCAATACCTCACTGCTTGTTCCCTGAGGTTTGCAGAGCCTTTACAACATGCTTGTATGTCGTGGCTATCCAGGTAACTGTTCAGGTTGACTTAAAGCTATCTGTTTGTCCATTATCATAATTACTATCCTCCTTTCTGGGTAAACAGTAGGTCAACCAGTGTCCCTGCCTATAATGCAAAACTATTTTGTATGCTAATATTAAAAAAAAAAGTGAAATGAAAGGATGAGGACGCAAGATGCAAAATGAATCCAAATGTATTCCCTCCTCTTATAATCAATATTCATAATCAGCAGTTGTAGTCCCAATTGAAACATTCACACAAATCATCAATAATGTCTTGCAACAAGCAAAAGTAAGCACAACCACAGTTTATTTTAGTTTTTGTTAATGGGGCCAGAAAGATCATTTAGGCAGGCTATCTTAGTGTATAAGAGGCGAGGAAAGCTGCGCAGTGAGGAATGGTGTCAGTATGTGTGTTCACTGTGTTCACTGAGTGATGAAGGCCTGTCACTATTCACTGCTCTCCCAATCATCATCTAGAGATGGCTGCAGGTTAAATGTATTCTGCTGGGGCTTTAAACGCCGCACTGCTGGCTTCTGACATTCACACACACTTCTGACACTTTGATATGCTTCACATACACACTTGACAATGTGTGTCACTTAGATGCACCCAAACACAGATGTAAGACTGAGAGGACAACACTGACACAGAGAGAGTTAAAGGCAAAGAGGGACAGGCAGAGATAACAAAGAGGTGACAGTGTGAAAATGATTTGAAAGAGGGTGAATGAAATACTGAAAAAGAATAAGAGACAGAGAAAGAAAACAGATTACATGGGAAAGTACTCACTGAAGGATCAATATCACACAGAGAACCCACTCAATGGTTCCAGTCGCTGACTCAATGTGCTGTCAATGATAAAGCTTTTCATCCCAACAACACTATTGGTTAATGGCAGCACAGTACCACTGGTCAGTGGCCCTTACAGTGTGTGTGTGTGTGTGTGTGTGTGTGTGTGTGTCAGTAGCAGTATTTGACCAGCAGCAGGTGTGATGAGAGGACGGAGTGCAACAGGAACTTCCTGCTGAGTGAACAGACATGAAATCACTACACTGCCCCTCTGACCAGGCCAAGATACACTGAAACACACACACAAATAATGTATTGTTTACCTCACTCAAACAGCAGGTCAGGTGAGCTGATCTTAAAACAGATTTCTGTAACAACACAGTTTTGTGAATTTAGAAGCTTCTCAGTGATGCACGGTGGGTTGTATTGTTGTCAGGAGTCAGCCAACCAAACAGGTCTTGCGAGCACAAATGTAAATGGAGCTGTAGTATTCAGTGCAGCTGTTGAGTTGCACACTCATTTCAGGAATTCTTTCCACGTACCTGAGCTGCACTCTTTGTATCCTGGTTGGGCTATTTGTCAAGCCGAGGATGACTGTAGAATACCAAGTTACGCAACAGATTAAGCAAACCTGCCAGCACTACCTGGCTATATACCCAGTATATTTATGGTTCAACTCAGGCAGGGGCGGAACAAGACTTTATTTCTAGAAAATTACATGCACGAGGTCCACAACTACTTTAAATATGTTCATTATACCTACTGAGACCATGCTATGTTGCCCGGAAATATTGGCTGATGTCTTAATGGCTAGACTTGTGTTAGCTGTATGGTTAAATTATTTTAGTGAACACAGCCCTGTGTCTGAAAGTACAGGGGACATTTCAGTCTTTGCTAATTAAAAAAAAAGTAAAAAGTATAGGAAAAGCTGTTCTTTTCTAAAAAGTGGTTCTGTAGAGCCTGGAAAGCACCTGTGAAGGTGTGAGGCTGGACTATGAACTCTAGGAATGTCTGTAAGTATGACATTATATCATGACAAGGTACACTTGAAAACACCATGATATATTACCTCATAGAGAGTAATGTTTATGTAAGCAATGGTCTCTAAATAGCAAGCAACATATTCCATGGGGCACTTTATTTTCAGAGCCAGGAATGATTCAGCAGTCATGGTTTCTCGAAAATGTTGGAAAACTGTTCTGTACAAAGGAATAGAAAGCTGTAATATGAACATGTCCATTCAAACAGCCAATGAGCCAGGCAATCAAGGTCTTTTTACAACCAATGGAACTAGAGCAATAAAATCATTTTACTTTTTAGAACTTGGGCAACATTTAATGAGCAAGCATGCAATGCAGTATAGTTAAATTATAGTTTATGAGGTTTCATTTCAACCAAGGACTTAACCAGATGATGTCACTGACCAACCACACCTTCAAGCAGAACAGAAAGGAGCATACTCCTGATTTTTCTGAACAGAAACCTGCACGGGACATGACTGAGGTGTAGTTGTCTTGCGAAGTCACATGGGTGTTGGGCACATTACGGTTCCAAGGCCTGAACTTGTGAACCTACCATTATCTATTGATTCTGAGAAACTGATTTTGAGCTCTACCAGTATTTCCACATTCGTGAACTTAATCTAATGAGGATTTTTTTTAAAGGGCAAGGAAAGGACAGCCTTGCCCTGTCATCTCTTATGAGAAAAGCAGTATAATGAAGCAGACAGACATCAACCCATTCCCTCCTTGGCCAAAGACTGGGTCTGGGCAAGCAGGCAAGCAGGCAGGCAGGAAGACAGACGAACAGGCAAGGACTGCAGAGCATCAGAGAATGGAAAATTACCAGAGCTCTACAATCAGCTGGGCACCTTTGATCATCCAGAGCTCAGGCACCAATTACTGTGGGATAATCGGCAGCCCCTCAGAGGCCTGACGAGCTACAGGCACTGTGGGCACAACGGGTCAGTGACCAGCAGGCAAAGGCCTGGTCAACACGGCTCACAGAGCCAAAAGCCGGCTGTGCCCCTCACTGAAATGCTGCATGAAGGCGGCCAAACGGACAAGCAGCACAGTGAAGCAATTGTTCCCCTCCTGTCGACTCAGCACAGTGGCACTCTCACAAGCCAGACATCCCTCTCCGCAGACCACTTGGTGGTAGAGGAATGGTGCAATGGTCGAGTGTGTGAACCTGCTACGGCACATACACACATTCCCTCTCTCTACAATGAAACATACGTGGAACAAATGTGCACACACATGCTGCTCACACACCTGTGCATGTAATTTTGTGGTAAACAAAAAGCTGCAGTGCCCAAGGCAGCATTTACAGCACAGTGATGCAACACTCGGGAAACACATTCCCACTGATAACCCCTTCCTACCCAGGAAAATACACATTCCTGACTTCCATCACATTATCTGAGAGGAATCTGGACTGACAAAGCAAAGTAAATGTAACTCTGACCTATTCAACACAACATTTTTCTCTCACCAACAGCCTGGTGTGTGACTCGAGGTCTGTCTTTCTACTTGAGGCAGAACATGATATTCAGCTCATTAATAATTGACATCTTTCTTGTGCTGGGGAACATTCATCATCGATTAGGCTAGGCTACACTGTTGGCTGCTGTGCTGCTCCTCCCTCCTTTGTCAACACTACAGTGACCTGAAACAGTTCATAAACCACTACAACAACTTCATTTAGTCCCTGCTACAATAATAAAATAACTCAATTACAACATGAAACTTGAGTGCCTACTCATACTGTACAGTTATTTAACAGAAACGCAGTAGCCAGTGGACTTTGGATCAGACACACTGCAGTTACACAACAGCCAGCGCCAGTCCAAATAGACCCATATGGACCAGAAAAAGCTTCCCTGTAAACCACCAGTCAGTAAAACAGTCTGAGCTCAGAACAGAGAGGCAAGAGATGTTTCAAGAATGTTTCATTTGACATCTTTTTTTTTTTTTTTACATTTCTCTACAAAACATTATTTAGATTAAACAAATTAAGCCAAACATCTCAAATACACGAGTATAACGAGCTTTACCTGAATATAATACATCAGTACACTGACAAAATTATGGTTTCAGTCATCTAACCAGAGTGTGGTCAGAGACAATTTAGAGACATGCCACTCTATTACATTCTCCATACAACTCTATGGGGAAAGCCGATAACGGCAAAGATGGCGGTTAACTCTTTCAGCGATTTTTTATCAGATTTTAATGCTGATTCTATTCATGTAGTTTTTATGTCCCAGTGACCAGTATAAGGGCAGTTCATTTAGATAGGAGCCTGGTCTTGTTAGTTGAAATAGCTGCCCGGAAGCGTTGCCAAGATGGCGGCCGAGTGGCAGGACTTGCCTAAAAGGACTTTGGTGTGGATTGATAGTAAATTCTGATCTTTAACCGTATGTTGCCAATGCAAAAACATCTTGTATATTAAAACTGTTACATTAACATCACACAAAACACTAAAGCCACTTTACTTTTGAAACATTGTAGTATCAGTCTTTCCCACAGAATGAAAAATGACCTCATGGGAGGTAACGCTTAGTTCTCAGCAGGCTTCCAGAAGTTGGAAACTGGATAGGGGGGTCCGATTTGATGCCTCTGAGCCAGGAACAGTGGTTCTGGAAAGCCGCACAGCTATATGAAAGCATACATGGTTGCGGGAGTATCCATATCGGGTGTTTTTCTACTACTGCTCCTTTCTTTCCCACCGTGCAAAACAATAAATCACAATTAACAGTCAGATAGCAACACAAGTCTCAACACATGTCCGCCTGAGATTGTTTATCAGCATTAAATGTATTGCTGGAAAACAGCAGCCGGCATGCAGCGATGTGTTTACAGCGAACAGATGATGGAGTTAAGCTAAATACTGGGTCTGAAGTTGTTGTTTTAAGTTTTCATCAGTCAGGAAGATTTTACACAGAGCCAAGTCGGTGTCCTCTCCAAAACAAGCAGAACAGCTGATTACAGCAGGTAATAAAGCTTGTTAAACATCACGTTCCTCCGATGCTCAGGTGGAAACAGACAGTGTGCTGCCAGCTGCAGCTCTTGTTGGCTGGAAATGTTTTAATAACCGTCCAAACTGTTACAATTTTATTTTTGTGTTGCTTTCTTTGCGCCAGAGTTCTTATAAGAACTTGATGGCTTTATCCAGTTTGTTATTAAATTTGTAATGAACTTTATTGTATGTCTCTCCATTTTAGACCCCACACAAAAAACAACTGTTTTTATTGTCAAGCATAGCCTATAGTTTTTCATTATATTCCAATCAAATCTTATGTTCATTTATAAACTTTGCTCACGGATAGTGGTTTTGGTGGAAATGTGGCTTATAGTGGTTGTTACTAGGGAACTGGTCCCATGTCAACGTTCATACCAACGTTAAAGTCAAGGGTGATGACAGTAGGTGGGGATAAGGAAGACCAGGACTACACTACAGATTAGACAGAACTACAGTGGAAGCAACATGCAGACTGACTGCTCAGCCAAGTAAATGGACATTGTGCACAATGTGTAAGGGAATGGGATGAGTGTCACACATGCTATGGACAGGGAGTCATTAGACATAAACACAGACACAGTCACACATGTCACTTAGTTTTGAGACAGGGAGTTATTACATCAACCACACACTGAGATGTTCACTTCAGTGTACACAGAGGAACTGAGAAGTGGGATGCACCTATGTGTTTTTTAAAGCCAATCCCAAAATCTAAAAACGTTTTTATTTATGCTAAAAATGCAGCTGCAGGTCTCACTTTCCACGTGTGTTCATGTTTAGGTAATTAATGGATTTTTAACAGGTAACTAACATTTAGTCGTAAAAAATAACATACCTCTAGAAAAAAAAATCACAAATAAAAATATATCAAAAGTCACAAATTGGTGGTAAAAAAATAGTATTGATTGATTGACCTGAGCAGCCAGAGATCAAGGAAGGTGGGGAAAGTAAAAGTGAACCCACTGCCAGTGGAAGATTATAAAATGAAATGGTTAGCAGAATTGATTCCTTATCTTTATAGTTAAGTCAATGTATTTGTAACATACTGGTGACCTTTTGGGTCAATCTAAAGTTTTGTTTCATAAATATTTCCGTATTCGTGAGGTGACAAACACACTTCAGCCAAAAAGCTTAGCCTACACTTCTAGCACAACTGGCACCGGTAACTGGTATAAA
Source organism: Lepomis gibbosus (assembly GCA_029875015.1). Taxonomy (NCBI): domain Eukaryota; kingdom Metazoa; phylum Chordata; class Actinopteri; order Centrarchiformes; family Centrarchidae; genus Lepomis; species Lepomis gibbosus. The sequence continues at coordinate 39,475 of JAPMOB010247651.1, forward strand.
GTGAGAAACACCACCCATCACTCCGTTCTGGGTCACTCGTAATTAAACCAGAGATCAGAGGCCTGAATAAAGCATGAGCTGTCCAGGAGGATCAGGTATCACTCTGTATAGGGGCCCAGAAACACAAAAGGAGTCCCTTAGCCCCTACCATACTCAGGGAGGAGTGATACAGACACAAACCTGAAGGGCAACTTCTTGCATACAGTGATGCACCCCCAACCCAACCAGATCTAATCCACAGTTTACACAGCTCAATGCCCCTTGGACCTAATTAAGCTAAAGATATTGTCCCAAACAGGGACCCTCAAAGAACTGCGTACAAAGCTGTAAAAAAACATACAAAACCCACCCTGTTTTTTCATATTTCACACCTTCTACAGGGGTAGATACAGTATATGACAGTATTTGTGCTCTCTCATCCCTAACATACACCACCTTCATATTAGTTTAACAGAAACAGGAGTGTCTGCATTTTACATAAAACCTCTATACCACCCAAGCCTACCTTACGCTGTATGCAGCGAACAGATACAAATACTGCATAGTTTGTATGAAAGAGTGAGACTCAATGGTTATGTTACTACCTCTGTAATAATGTAACCATTCTTCACTGACAGTAGGAGCATGATTTCAAAAACAGAGAAAGAATTCAAAACCATGCATGCCAAGTAACGTGAGAGAAGGAAAAATGTTGTGACTGCTAGTTCTTCTAGCTACTTTATGATTTGACTGCAAATACATCTCATATAGTCCATGTAGATAATGACATAAGATCTTTTTTTTTGTCTTACTGACCACATATTATGGAAAATGGAAATTTAAGAATGCTCAGAAACTATGTTGACATGTTGTCTGGTTCCCTAACTTAACCTCATTTGTTTGTGTGCATGTGTGTGTGTGGGTGTACATAAACACAGTCAAAGATGCTCTTCAGTCTTCATCTTGTATATGTCTAAGTTTGTGTACAATCTGTTTCTAAAATAGATCTTCCAATGTGTGTGATGTATGTGAAAAGGCCATGACCAATGACAATAATTTCCCTCCATGGTAAAGGATAACACTGTTTATCAACATACACATCAAATGTACAAGTTCAAGCCAACTCTGTGGTTCCACACAACCTATTTTAGGCTACTTATTTTGAAATGGGGTCAGCTGCACATTTGAGATCCTGATTCTGAAACCTCCCCTCTGGTTGGATCTTCTCAGAGTGTCTCTGTTGGATCCAATCCCAATCAGCTCAGAACAGGGAGTTCTTATCATCCCAAAAGGTTAGAGCTTTTGGTAAAGGAGAGTGTCAAAATAAATCACACTCCTGTAACTTTAATAATGGGATTGTCAGCATTATTTGACATAATCTATGCTATTGATGCCACCAAAAACACACAAATTTCCATTACATTGTCACTCCTAATGAACAATACCACTAACTTGGACGATAACCGGATTTTCAGGCATCTCAGTGCACCTGAGTTTACATGTCCTTATTCTCACCTTCCCACAGAAAGTAAATATTTGAGCATTTTATTGAATCCCTCCAAATATGCTCAGTGTGGCAGGTGCCCACACTGCTAGTAAGTAGTGATGTTGACAAAAACCACAGGTTATGGATGATAACATCTGCCAGAACATTTAATAGTCCACATCAAAACTGCAGCCAAAGGTAAGGTAAGGATTAACATGACTATAAATAAACAGTACAGGTGAGCAGTCAAGAGATGGTCGCAGAGAAATTTCCCTTATCATGACCATTTATTATAATAAATGAACAGAAACACAGATGCACAGCCTCCATTCTTGTCATCTCATATTGATTAATTTACCACTGGACCGAAAGCTTTCTCTGCTTTCATCATAAGCAGCAAGGAGCTCAACTATCTCGCCGCTATCAAGGGACAAAAGTGAGGCCCTTTGATTGCGACGTCATCGTACAGCAAGTTTATCTACCCATGTTGCATCACTACTCAGCATTCACATGTACAGCTCACTGCCAAGAAAAAGGGCCTTTCCTTAGAGAGCGGAGCAAACTGCTGATAGCAACGCTGGTTTCTCCCACAGAGTGAATCACAGAGCTCCGGACAGTGACTTGCTCTTACATTCTCCTCCTCTCTCAAACAGCTGACAGACTTGCACAGTGGGTTTGATGGCCGAAAGCCAATCTTGCCTCCCTCATTCTCTGAGATGAGCTACGCCACGAGTTACTGAGTGAAACAATGATTCATCATTTTTCAAGCAAAAATGCCCATCATTTGGTGGGTTGAGGATCTGATGCTTTTCATTATCATATATTGTAAGAAAATGTATTATATTTGGGTTTTGAGCTGTTTGTAGGTTAAAGCAAGTGAACACATCATATTGGGCTCTGGGACAATACAATGGCCATTTTTCACTATTTTCTTAGAGTTACTATCCAAAACAATTATTTGGTTGATTGAGTAAATCATTTGCAGATAAATCGTTAATTAAAATAATCATTACTTGCAGCCCTATATAACTGTAACATTAGTTTTATAAAGATTGAACTGTCAGTTTCTACCTTGCTGTTTATCTTAGCACAATGGACAAAAACAGTGGCGTATCATTTGCATACTTAATGCTGACAACTTGATAAGCCATTAGAGATAACTCAGCTTGTCTTATTCTAGTCACAACCTGCATGACTCATAAACCATTATGGGTGAAGAGAGAATCCAAATGTGGTTACTGTGTTTTAGTGGAAAGGGAGTACCTGCTGTATCTCCCGTGCAGCTATCTTTTTAAAGTCTGCATGTGGAGGTGATCAGGCCACAGATGTTTGTCTTATCACGGATGGCAGCCTAGAATGGAAATATCTTGCTCTGTAGTTGTTCCGAGGAGCAAACTAAACGTCTAGCAATGATATCATTACCTTATATGATAATCTAGGGCACATTATCACACTTCACAAAAATTCAGGGTGTTGTTGAGACTGAGTCACAGTTTATATCTCCAGGGCGATCAACCTGTCTGATGGCTGTTTACTGAGCTGGATTTTTAACCTTATGTTTCGACTCTAACTACGTTGTGACACTTTTTTTTTTACAAACTTGCCATGTCACTAAACTGTATATGAATACATCTCTTGCGCGCCAGCCTACATTAGTAACGATGATATAACACAAGTAATCCGTGTGACAACGTGAGAAACTATATTAGACGTGATGTACTAGCTGATAGCTATTCCATAATTTTAGTCTGAGCAAGGTTCATTAACGTTATTTTGCTGAGTAACGTTCACCTCTGAAGTTAACCAGGTAAGTTGAGTATCGATAGCTTTGGCGTTGGCTAGCTAACTAAATAACTAACCTCTTTCTCATGCGGTAGAGCTGAGGCAGACCTTTTCCAACACCCATGAGAGATGCTAGACAGCCTCTACATTTTCCTCATTCTGTTTCCTAGACAGACTAGCATGCGAGCTAGTAACCTAAATGCCATGTAATTGGGTTTACAGGGAGCTAAGAGCCGTGAAGCTAACATAGCTGCGTGTGCCGCATCCGAAAACACCAAGCTAGTGCCGCTTAGCTGCCCGAGCTAACACAAGCATTTACCGGGGCAGGGTGGTTAAAATAAAACGTTACACATCTTTCAACCTACCTGTGATCACCGCTGCGACCCAGACGATGCCCCGTTAATGCCGTCACCTATGTATCACGACCCGTGCAGTGCCAAAATAATTCAAATTCCACAGAAAGTGTTGAGGAGGACGCTCGCAGTCCAATCGCTTCAGCCACCGCCGCTGAATGGCTGCTACGCGGAGACTCAACCAAACTTCCTCCTTAGCAACGGACCGCCTCCCCGAGACTTCATTGGCCCATGCGCGTGCAGATTGGAGGTGATCGATATCCTGGATCAAACTGCACTTCCACTGCATTTCTGAGACATGTAAGCGCTATAACACCTGTAGACCACGGATGGAATGTGAGTACTTCAACTCAAATACTGTACCTGTTAGCCTACATATTTAAGGGGCTTGGATATTAGTTAGCTTTACTCAAGCATATCAATGTTATGCGATTTTTCTTCCATTACTTTTTGGAGGTAGCCTAAATATACCTTTTATTCTGCTAGATTTATCTAGTAGCTTTAGTTAATAGTTACTTTGCTGATTTAGATAATTACTACAAAATATAAATCAACTAGGTTAAACTACTCAACAGTAAGTCTATATAAAGTAATTAAAATGACCTTTGCCAGCTGCAAAGGTGGGGATGATTAAATAATTAAAGTGATGTACACATTTATGCATAACTAATTATAAACAAGTAATAAAACATATATGATTCTAAAAAAAGGTAAATCTGCATAATGAGGACTTTTACTGTTATACTTTAAAATTTATGCTTAAGTTTTTTACTTAAGCATTTTTAATGCATGACATTTTTTGGTAACTGTGTAGTTTTACACTGTATTACTGCTACTGTTACTGGCTTTAGAAGATCTGAATACCACTGCTGTAGACTTATCACTGCAAGGGAGAGTTCAGCTGATGGATTGTACAAATTGTTCAAACTAAATTACTCAAATTATTGTACAATGACCTATTGATAGAGTCCAGACAAAACAATATGCTGTCTTTGTACATTGGGAATAACATATATTACCATGCAATGAGTGTATAATGAATCTCCAGCAGCGGTAGAAGAAGTTATCAAATCTATTAGATCAAATAATACAATGTGAAAATGCTCAGTCACAAGTTAAAGTCTTGAATTTTTCTTTAAATATTATGACAATGGAAGTATTATCAGCAAAATAAGTACTCGTACATAACAATGACCCCCACAAGTGTTATATTATTATATTTTATTTTACATTATTTTTTACTTATATAATTAATATTGGATCATTATTACTGCTAAATTAATTTGTACAGTAGCCTAACTAGCCTGTAACTTTTATATTTGTTTGAGGTGAAGCTAATTTTAACTACATGCTTTATGGTTGTTTTAATCCATGAGAATGCATTAAACTTTATGTTTAAGTTGACATTCATTTCACAGTAACTGTGAAATGAGGTGGAGTTAAAAAGTACAATATTTTCCTCTGAAATACAAAGTCAAGGTATAATCTAGCATACAATGGCAATGCTAAAGTAAAGTACAAGTATTTAAAAGTTATACTTGTGTGTTGGTCACATTTCACCACTCATGTCAGTCATCTGAGCAATTTTTCATTATATATTCACTGGCTGATATGCAAACATGGTCCTGGTAGTGAAGGAACTCTCTTAACCACAGGTTAAAGGGTAACACCAGAGACCACATTTTTAATGTCCTTCCTGTTTATTAATTAGTGTTCTCAAGTGTATTCTTTGGTTGTCCCTACAACAATTGTCAAGTCTTGATCTGTGGCCATCTCTTCCTTCTTTTAGGAGTTTTTATTCCCCAAATGGAGAACATGTTTTAATGAGTCACTATGCTGCATTAAAAAACTGATTTGACTTTTCATATGTATCTATCATACTGTATTTTCTCCAATTTCTGCCATGATTGCCTCCACCCAGTCTGTCCCTTATGATGAAACCATGGCCCCTTAAAAGGCCAGAAGTTTATCAGCATTAAGTTGCATTCCTTGCATAGCTACGGAGCCTACTAAGCTGCACTGTGGCATGTTTTGTGGCCTGGAACATTGCAAAACCAACAAAGGAAAAAAAGAACTTAAGTTAACAACGTTGTCAAGCCTGTTATGCTGATTATTATTGTCATGCCAATGTATTTCTTGGTACCATGAATTAGCTTTGAAAATCTCCCTCTCAGACACACACATGTTCACACACATGCTCTCTTCCTTCTTTTTAATGTTACTTCCACTTTGTTCTTGATTATCTTAAACCCATTGTTCTTTATGGCTCATTTGTTTTTGCAACAAGTGTTTACCCATCAACCTGTCAAGGACTTTTGAGTCATAAAATGTAGCTGGTGAGCCTCGAACATATGTGTGAGGCTATTCTGTCCCCTTGTGGTCACAGAGTGTAACTTCATTATCGTTGGCGCACCACACAGGTGTTTCACTTACTGTCCTCAATTAGACCTCCTCACGTTTTTTAAAAACCTTCTGCATCAATTTGTCACTCCATCATACGTTCCTCCTTTGAAACCTGCTTCCATACATGTTTGAACTTGTCAGCGGTTTAAGAAGTACATCTGGTCTTCTACTTACTGTAAGTAAAAGTACCAATATAATAATGTAGAAATACTCATTACAAGTGAAAGTCCTGCATTGAAAATTATACTTGAGTAGAGTAGAAGAAAAGTTTGAACAAAATTAGTATTCATTATGCAGAAGAACCCACTTCAGAATAATGTGTTATATAACTGTATGGTGTAAGCATCGCGTTATATTGCAGCTGGTAAAGGTGGACCTAATTTTAACAACTTTATACACTGCTGTGCAGCTTAATGTATAATGATACAGCAGATTGTATTTGTTTCTTATATTTTGTAGTTATGACCTGAATCTGCAGGTCATAACACTAGTAAAGCTGTTTAAATGTAGCGGAGTAGAAGCATAAAAAAAATCAAAATTGTACTTAAGTACATTGTTTGAGTAAATGTAATGTTATATTCCACCACTGGAACTTGTAAAGTGAATGTCTCAAAGCTGATACCGTTGTAATTATCTAGCTCATGTCTGTGCTAATTCAGAACAAAATGCAACAATAACACATTAACTGTAAACACTTTTGCAATACAAAATGAAGCTATTACACCAAAAGCTTCTTTGCAGTGCACAGATGACAGTACATTGCAAATGTTTTAGCCAAGTGTGGAATAAATGCTGTAAAGTCAGAATGCTTTCAAAAACAGACATATAAATATATATTTATCAATTAACAAAATGCAAAGTGAATGAACAGAAGCAAAATCTATGAAATTTTTGAAGGAACTCAGCAGGTAGGTTGGCTAAAACATTTCAGGGGATTACCCACAGTCCTGTAGATTTAGGCAGACTCAGTTGCTTCTCCCTCAGGACCATGTGTGGCCGATGCTAGGAGAATTATTTTTGAACGCATTCTTACTTTAAAGCAGTTTTCCACACCTTCCTAAAACTTAAAAACAGTACTGTGTTTGCAACACAAAATTACAGAAATGTTAAAAGTATCTTGTGTTGTTTAAAATTATATAACTAGTTGTGTTTGAAGCTCTGTTGTTATTGTGTAATGGAAAGGCACTTCTCTTTGCAACATTATTGGAGATCGAACAAGGCCAAACAGCACAATATTCTATTGTTTTTTGCAAATAACTAGAGCGATAATTCCTTTGTTACCACATTTTATTTTTCAAACAACATATAGAGTACTTTACACAAAACCAAGCCATTATCTGCTTCCAATATTTACATAAAACTTTGTAGAGAGACAGAAAAAAAAACATTCTTTGGATCTGACCATGCAAAACAATAAATAATGTTCTTGACAGGTGCTTTGCATGGTGCTTTCAAGACTGCTATTCAACAATAAAAAAAGCTCAGATTTAAATGGCTATACATAAAGCTGCCCTGGTCCTAGGCAACAAGACAAGCAGTGACTTTTACTCAGAGTAGGTCAGGTACACCGCAACACATTTGCTACAGTATAGTATGCACTCAATTGTTCTGAGGCAATCCTCACTACTCCAATTTTGAGCATATTGTTGATTGGGATAGATACAGAAATGAAAACGTGAGATGTGCAACAGTTTTCAGTGAAAAGCTTAGAATACGTAGAAGAACTGCAGCATCCTCGAAGGATGGAGCACTGTACACAAAAGACCTCAGATGTTTTGCTCGAGGAGGCCTTAAAAATGTTTTCAGCAATGCTCTTGTCGCAGAGACGCAATGAGCAGGAGCTTGAAGTTGACATCACAAAAGTACAATTCTCACTCCTTTCATCCCTCAGCAAGACGACAGACAGGGTGCAGATGTGATCCCCGAGTCCTTCTGCAGGCCAGGTCCCGACTCTGCTCCTCTCCTCCTTCTCCCTCTTCCTCTTCCCCTGTTTACAGTGGCTCAGGTGATGATTTGTGGCTCCCAGGACTGGCTGGCCATCTGGGGGCGACACTGTGTGATGACTGGAGGGCCTGTCGGGGTCTGACTGTCCAGGCAGAGGCCACTAACCATGTGCTGCAGAGCTGTGCCTTTTGGCTTCCACTTCTGCAGAGAGAGAGAGAGAGAGAGAGAGAGAGAAAAAAAATACATGAATTCATCTCTGTCAGTTAGTTTTATAGAAAGCATGGACGTCCTTGGACATTGTCTGGTTTGAGTTATTCTGCTGCTCATAAGTAATGTGTATCAGTGCAGGAGGTTCATGTTAGCAGTGAGTAATGGACTGAGTTACACCTGGATAACAGTAATCGCATGAATGATTGACTTGCTATACTCTCAGTGGAAAAATCAGAGTACAGCCAGCTGCTGTGCGCAGCAGCCAGCCACCCCACAAGAGAAGAAACAATTTGTTATATCTGATAAAGTTTCATTGAAAGGAAAATTACCATTTGTTGCTTATTTCAGCAGTGGTAGAATATAACTTGCACTGTAGCGTATGTTTTCAAGTACAAATGTGCAGTACTTGTACTTTTTACTTTTTACTTAAAATTAAGATTTTAGATACCCAAAATATGAGTTTTAAAAAATATATACACTGTTATAGATTAAACTGACCAACAGTATATAAAATCGCTAAAATTAGCACAACCTCAATCAACGTACACAATAACATCAGTAGTAATTATCAAATAATATTATATATAATAGCACAACACTCAAAGAGGCCACTTTTCTGTTGGTACGTTCACTTTACTTTTAATTCACATATGTGTGTCTATGAAATGAAAGTGTGCATATGAAATACCAACCGATACTGATATTGAGTTTAAAAAATCTGTCGGTTAGTTAGTTAGTTAGTTTTTAATTTTTTTTTACATAAACAACAAGCCTGTTTTGTGAGAATTTAAAAAAAGAATTGTGACTATGATACATATTTAGTGGGACAATTTACAGTTGAAAAGTCAACTTTCCAATGTCCTCTAATTTCTTGTTACTTCTTAGCCAACATACACATACTGATGCTAATACATCTGTAATAAGCTGCCGATATATCAGCCTGGCCTATGTATCAGTCTAGCTGCATTCTCTATATATGTATGTGAATATTAGTGTACATATCATATCTTACAGAATAGTTGTATTTTTAATGTGCAAACAAATAAACTCAGTTGCCAGTTTATCAGATGCAGCTAGGTAGAACTTATGCTGCCTAATACAACAACCATGAAATAAATCCAACCTTCATGAAGGTTAATATGTTCCGATTTCTTGATTTCTGTTTTGTAGAGGTGTTGATTTAACTCTATGATCATCCTGGCTGTAGATTGTGGTGCTGTTGTATTGTATGGCATGCACATAGGTGTTCCTGTTAGTTATTCTACCCTTATTGACATAATGTTCACTTCCAAACACCTGTCTAGAATAAGTACAAACAAAAACAGAAGATTACTGCACGTGTATTGCATTGTAGCTACTCTTACTTAAGTAAAAGATCTGAATACTTCTTCAACAACAGAAGTTCAGTCACAATCTACACATGTACATATAGGCTGAAGCGTAGAGGAGTCATCGTGTCACCAGAAAAACACAGGCTATTATCAGCCTAGCTAGAAATATGGTGCTCTATTAAGATATTTACTTTCTCCTAAAATCTATTCATGGTTTTCGTTAAATCACTTATGCTCCTTCACCCTCTCCGAAAATCACTCACCACTGTCCATAAATTCAGTATTCTTTTCAATAGAGACTCCCCAGGGTCTATTCACTGATTGTAAAAGTGGTGGAGCAAGTTCGACAAGAAACTTGAGACTGAAGAGTGAGAATGTGTGTTCCCATAAACTGGATATCTATAAATCACCAGGTGTAAATGGTTCCTTTATTAGCTTGCTGATCAAAGATGGGTAGGCAACTTTGGAGAATCTAGCATGAAACAGCTAGATTTTCCAAGTATTCAAACTGAAAAAGCCCACCCTCTCCATTTAGGTCTCTATGTAAAGCAACTCACCAAAAAAACATTTTCATGCACAGTGAGTGAATGTGCAGAGACTGCACAGGTAGACAGGTAAGCCCTGCTTATTACAGCCACGCTTGTGTCAGAGGATTTGATTTATTGATTACTGTCAGGATGTAAAGAGAATTGCAACAAATGTTTCTGAAATAAATTGCTTATTTCTGGAGCCATATGGAGGCCCGTCAAAGTCTGGAGGTGAAAGGGGGGTTAATCTTAAAATCCCAGAAGAGGGAGAGTGCGTGGATGAAAATTAAATGAGGGATAGAATCTTTAACCGTTTAGTAACAATGAGTTTACATTTAACATTTTTTAATGAACATGTAGATGCCAATGTACCTGTGATGTGATAAAGTTGATAAGAGCCAACATTTTGAGCCCATTTTCTGTGTCTTGAAGTGTGGCTAATTGATACCAAAGAATCTCCCAAGTATTTCATTACATTACATAAAGTACCCTTAAGACCAGTTCGGAACATAATCTCACAAGTGAAACCCAAACTAATTAAATTCTTTCAGTAAAATGTTACAAAATTGTTCCAGACTGTTTTTATTTTATGCAGCAGTAATCAGAGAAACGCCTCTGTCATATTGATGATGGTTAACATGACTAAAAAATAGCCAATAATGAAAAACAGCAGACTTGTGTCAATAAACTCGCAACATCATTCTAACCTAAGTTTTGTTTTTAACGTTTAACGAAACACGCCTAACATATTTACACTGTTAAATAAGGTGACGCCATCACTTTTTGCTCTAAGAGTTTATCACTTCAACACTCTTTCATTTAGAGGGCAAAGTATTTTTTTCCCTTACTCTGGGATTAAACATGCAGGACAAAGAGCCCAAATGTCTTCCACAGTAAAAAAGTTTTGCTTGTTGATGGGCAGGTTCCCAAAGAACTCTCAAAGGATTTGTGATGGGCCTGCAGAGAGATGAGAGGATGGCCTGGCAAGAGTCCTGCACACTCATACACATGGTTTGAGTTAATAACTCCCTCTTGGATTTCATAAATCAACTGTGCAGCCAATGAGAGTTCACATGGGATGTGAGTGTTCAACATTCACAAAGAGGAGACCTAGGAAGGAACAGGGTGGGGTCTGAAGTTATGGGAGCGCTTGTTCTACTGCCTCTATAAAATCAGCTGCTGTTCCTTTGGCGTGAGCTGCATCAGTGCATTAAGGCCACTCAGATTGTCTGAGCCTTCTGGCATCATCTGTGGGCGGGCTGCTTAGCATCTGTCCTGGAAGCACCTCTTATCTAGAGATCTTTTCATGTCTGAGTTCAACAATGTGAGTGGCACATCAAGGACAAATGATTCCAAAATGAGATTACCAATTGGAAAATCTGAGACCTACTTTTAAAATGACTGATTGCAAGATTTAAGCAAATTCTAGTTTCTTTGTTAACCCTTAGTTAACACAATAACTTGTTTAAAAAATAAAAAAAAATCCACACAAATGAAAATGTAGTGCACTTCTATTTCTTCTTACCTGTCTGGGCTCTTTTGAATTGCAGGGCTCCATCCTGACCTTTGACCCTGCTGTGAAGGCTGAAATTGCCAGGCAGAAGTCCTGCTGCCGGATCAGTGGCTCTATTAGTTCCCATCTCTGCAAAATACAGGAAAACTGACAACTGACAATATGCTACAAATTCAAACACACGCAAGACACTCAACCTTATTCGACTATCAATCAGAAACCACCAAGTTTCTGTCAAAGTGATTTAAAGAGATGCAGCCTGAAATCAATGAACTTGGGCTGGGTTTACTTCCTATTCCAGGTTTTTCTCACATCCACTGGTTTGAACCACATTTCCTTGTCAGTACCTTCACCACAGATTGCAGGCTACAAACATAACACAATAACAACTGTGATGTCCAGTTGAGTTGGCCTGCATCATGATTGATTAATGGTAAAATTGTAACAGTGACTAATGTTGACGAACATGACTAAACTTAAATTACGGTTTGGCATGTAGTTCCTCATGTAGTGATTGATAACATGTGTTTATTGGCTCTGTAACCAGGCAACAAAGGGATGTTTTTCTCTACAGAACAGGAAGACTGAAGGATCCTGGCATTTCCATGTTGATAAAAATGTCATGTCTAAGAAACATTTTACAAAATGATGGTAAGGCTTACTTTAGCAATTTATGTTACCATACTTACGCAATACATTTTTACTATATTACATAAGTAATGCAGTCAACATTTTGTACACATCCAATCATCCATGTAATTGTTCACATTTGACATTCACTCACTTGATCTTCACTGTTGTGCCTCTTGCATAGAATCTGAGCTCTTACGTAGTCCCTGTGTCTGTACACTGAAACCTGTGCACTGGTTATTAATATGCCCACAACACCCCTGTCATCCGGTCAAATTCCTGCACATTTTCTGGCAGTAATTCAGACTTTAAGTGTAGGATCAACAGTCTCCCCCAAGTGGCAGAGTCCTGACCTGCGACTGTGGCCTGTTGGCGCCGATGCCCCTGCACTCTGCCAGGCCAAGGGTATCTGTCCCACGGGTCTCCAGACACAACCCGCCTTGTTTCAGCACACTGGACACCGCTTCCTGCTCAGGGACCCTGGGGAAACAATTGGCAGAGAGGAGAGAGGCCAATGAAAGGTCTTATTACAACTATAAAGAACAGATGGAGCGAATTGACTGGTCGCCTCTGAGTAATTGAATCGCACCACAAGCAATGTGCCTTATTACAACACATAAAGTATACGATTACAATTCAAGAGACATACAGTTATTTGGAAGCATGACATAAAGCAGATACAGTCAGAGAGGCAGGTGCTGAGCTTTAACAAACAAGCTGGTGGGATACTCACTGATACTCCACTCAGTGGTTCCCATCCAAATCAGATATATTTAGATCTTTGTTTCCTAACTTCAAGGTCATGACACCCCAAGGAGTTGCAAGATTATAGTGTTTGGGAAAAAGAAATCCCTTGTGCATGTATTATTGTGCCTTTTCTTTCTCTAAATGTGGCTTTTTCCTGTTGAGATAAACCAAGGCTGAAAATCATTTCTGCCTCATTTCAGCCTCTTGGCTTCCTTTTAAATAATCAATCAAAAGAAACACAGGCAAACACATTTTTCACAAGTGCTTTCCATTTGTTAGCTTTTAACGGTGTCTGGAAGGAAACTTTGGCCCTCTTTGGTGTTACATAACAGACAACAGAAAATAAGCACTAACAGTTTTATAATGGCCAAAGGTCAGACATTAAAACCATCCACAAATTCCAGAATAACCTGCATTCAAACCGTACACCTGCACTCAAAAATTTGTTGCTCATTGTTACTTCACTTAAATATTTGACCTCTAGTGTGCAGGGTTATATATAAGGATGTATCCACATTCATTTATTGAGGGAAATCCCTGCTCATCTTTAATCTGAATTTCAGACATGTACATATGAGCATGATTTTCAGACATCACAACTTGGTTCATTATGCAGATTATGTGTGATGTGGAAACTTTAAGCCCCCAGTGAACATACATCTTGTGGCGAAAATATTTGCATATTCACAAATTTTTGGATTTTCAAATAAGATTATTGAAATTTAGATTTAATTTTAATAATTAAAGAGAAACATGTTATCATATATCCTAAACTATGTCTGGTTTTAATGTAATACCTCCATACATTGGGCTTTGTCAGATAGTATGAACAATCGAGCTGAAGATTAGTCACAGTTTGAGTATTGTACCTCAGCTCAGGATAGACATTCTCCATATACCAGCGGAAAGGTTTGCAGTTCAACTTCCGCCGCAGTGTCAGACGGTCTGCAATGCTACAAAAAGAAAACAAATGAGGATGCAGAGATGGAGCAAGATCAAGTAGAGAGGAGAACATAGGTAATGGCATAAAGGATGGTAAGAGGAGAGTTTACCAAGTAAAAATCATTCTCTGCTTTCAGCTTCTCAAATGTGAGGATTTGCTGCTGTTCTCTTTCTTATATGATATTAAACTGAATATCTTTGGGTTTTGGACCGATGATTAGATAAAACAGGGAATTTAAAGATGCCACCTTGGGTTCTGGAAGTTATAATATACATTTTTCACAATTTTCTGATATATTATCCACAAGATTAAAACATGATATCTGAGATTTTAAAAATAGGGAAGAGACAAAATCAGTGAATCTCTTACCTGCATGAAACATAACCAAACCTGTATCTGAACTGCAGCCTGTACAGTATGATGAGAGAAAAGGATGACAGTATAATGGACAAACCTGCCAAAGGCCTTTCCCTGAGCTGATGGCCTTGCAGAGTAGTAGTACTGTTTATATTCATCCATCCACACCTCAGCCGCCCGCCGGGTGTTCCTGCGTGGACACAGACACAACACCTGCTCAGACGCAGTAATGACAGTGCTGGTCGCATTCCCGCAGGCGACTCTAATGACAGTGTCGCACACAGGAGCCTTCAGACACCAAAAAAATATCTCCATCAGGAAAATCCAGGTGTTTTTGCAAGAGAAGACAAATTGGGACCATTTGGGACCAATGCAACTTCTTTAAAGAATTCGACAGCAGCAGTATCTTTTAAACAAGATATTTATACAAAACTATGGCCATATTCCCAGCCTTAGTTTATATATGTACAGTTTACTGGTGTTAAATCTTGTCAGTGTTCAGGAGGTGATGAAATAAAACACAACATAAAGTTAAGAAACTTAACTTTCACTGTGGTTACTCAATAAAAAATACAGATGGACCTGGTCACTAAGAACAGCAATTTTAAGATAAGGATTTAGTCATTCAGCAATTTTATGTTACTTGATGTGTTAGTGAAGACTCATCTCTGACTGCCGCCTGAGTCAAGACATGTGAAAGGTTTTGCCTGGTGTACCACTCAACGTCACACTGAACTGTGCTGAATCATGTGACACTTAAGATTTTAAGGTTGACTAAAAGATTAACCTTCTTGGCAGTTGGTAAATTGTAATAACACTGTACAGCAGACAGGATGTCAGGCTTCTAACAGATCAGCCTACTCACTTAATGTAGGTGAGAGCATTGCCTTCTGGGAAGTCGTAGGGGTGTCGTTTCCTGAACACATGACCCACACGGCTGCAGGGAAGAATCTCCAGGCTTCCTCCGCACATCCACACCCGGAAAGAAAGTTCTGTAGGAGGACAGACACAGAGGATGAGGTCAAGTTGTCTGAAGCAGCGTCTGTCTGTCTGTAGATTACACTGTCTGAGCTGCATCATCTCAACATCGGCCTGTTCACCTGCTACATTCTTAATGCAGCAGATGGCTACAAACTGTAAATCAGCAGTATGAAAGCTGTTGTAGCACATAATTTAATGTCCTGCTGCCTTGCAAATTCCAAGGACATAACTGACATTTTCGAGAGCGGGCTGCTGGACCTCTGCAGCACCGAAAGCTTCTGCGGTTGTCCAGAGTCAGGCATGCCGCAAAAAAGACACAACTTGACACAACTTACTTGAATTTGTTATTTATGTGTTTACTGTGTTATTTGTGTGTTTCCTGACAGTAATGCTCTTGGAAACAGCAAGGGTTTTCCCCCAAATAAATGTAGAAGTCAATAAGAAAAACTAAAAAAAGTCTTTATTCCTTTTTGTTCCAAACTAATGATATTTATTTTGGATATAAGTGAAGACAGGGCTCTATATTTATTTACAGTGAATGGAAAAAAAACAATGTTCCTAATGTAAAGAACACAAGTGGGGTGCAACCCTCTAAAATACTTTATCCCTCATTTGATTTTACACACATATATGTATATACAATTAGTATTAATTAATAAAATTAATGTCTAAGCTTTGTCACCAGATTTTCTGAGTACGATGTCTGTGGAAGATAATTAATAAAACTCAGATTCAAGTAAAAGTTACAATCATCAGTGAGCTCACCAAAGTTCTCCCCTCCCCAGATGTCCATGTGGGTGTCATACTGTCCAAGGTGGTTGAACCAGCTCTTGTCCATGACGAAAATCCCACCAGCGATGACGGGAGTCCTGCAGAGTGGGAAGGGAAGGAGTCATATACATTTTCTGCACTTACTCTGACTCACATTCTTATTCAGAGACTCACTAACGGGAGATCTTCAATAGGAAAGACTGTCAAGACTGTTTTCACATTGTCCATTTGTAGTGCAACAAAGGGAGTTTGGAAAGTCTTTATGAGCCTGAAGATGGAATGATGATGATTTCTAATTCTGCAAATGGGTAACATTAAAAATATCACCAACATTGGCGTGAAACAAATGAAAGTAGGTAACTGAGCTTGAATTCCTACATTGCCACGATTTGCAATATTAAGATGTGTTAAGGGTGCAACTCAGCTCTAGGCTTACTATGTGTTTACTGTTTCATGCTAATTTAATTAAACTTTTTGGGGGGAACATGCACCAATAAACTACAGTACTAAATGACTAAACAAAGGCCTTAAGGTGGGTCCTGCTTTATTACCTGATCTTGAGGTATTTTAGGGGGTCTGTGTGTCAATTTCAAGTTTAATATTTCAGTTTTGTGCTAAAATATTCTGTTATCTTATATTAAATTTGTGTTTAACCACTCCGCAAAGTGGCAACCAGGTAGTATTTTGGCGTAGAGAAAACAAACATTGCTCCCCTGTGGCTCTATATCTGTCATCATGTTTTTATTCATGTCCTTTGCACTTTGATATGTTAATGCATATCCATAATATGCATACATATACAGATGAATTTTTCAGGATTGGAATTAATACAATGGCGCTATGGATCCCTACACCATGATAGCAAGAATAAAAGACAGACCTGATAGCCTGTGTGGGGTCGCTCCTCGCCATTTTCTGCTCGATGGGAATCTGCTCCCATTTGAAGTGGAGACTCCAGTCAAATCCTGGAGGGAACGACAGCAAATATTTAGACAAAAAGTTAGATCCAGCAGTTAAATTTACAACGACTTTGTCTAGACGTCAGTTCTAAAGCCGCCAAGAAAACAGATAAGAGCTCATCTTGGCTGAACTTTCTTTCATGATTTCACCTTCTACATTTTGCCCACTCTTCATACCAATCATAGCAACAAGTCCTTGCAGAAAACCTTTTTTAACTTTTTTAAAACTCATGCCGATTGAATGAAAAGGTTCTATCTTTACAAACTTTTCTACCAGATTAAATTTAATTCCTTTCCTTCTCTTTGGGATTTTCTATCATGGGGTTTTGAATTGGCCTGGCAGGGACTGTGATGTCATATAACATTTGTGAAACATGGGTTTTCCTTGACTGCAGCTGGGAGTTATCAGCTGTTACTGTGCATGACTTGTGTTTTGTGTCCTGACCTCCCCTCAAGTCAGCAGAGGCAGCCAAGTAGGCAAAGTTATCCAGGCTGATGACATCAATGATGGGGCTGACCACTCGCGTATGGTCCTGCACGGGAGGAGAAAGACAGACAGACACATCAGTTGATAAGCTGAGACTGAACATTTTTAACTCTTTTAGGACAGGTTTAGATCAGTATCGTTATGTACCGTATGTTTACTATATTATAATTCATTACGTTTAAGTGGCAAAGGTGATGTGGTGGTCACATTCATCCATGATAGCAGTTTGAGACACAGTAATTATCTTTATGTTAACCAGATTGCCGCTTAAATAGCTAGCAGATAATTACTGTAGGATGGGAACTTAAAGCTCTTTTTAATAATAGATGAATTGCAGAGCAGGGACTTCTGCCATAACTTTAATTACTACCAAGGTGCATGAGAAGGGAAATAGATCTATCAAGAGGAATGATGGAACTAATCCTGCTGTAAGACATTTCAAATAAATGAAGCTTCACATTTCACTTCATTATTTGTTTCTCTGAAGCACACAAGTGATTATGTCACAGTTTTCAGGATGAGTGCAAAGCAGGAATGAGAGCCCAAACACTAGACACCAGAGCAGAGACTCAGTTCAGGGGAGTTTAACCCAACAAAAGCAGAATATCAGGCTTACAGGTAGTTGACTGGTATCCAAAACAACAGAATACTCGTCCCTATGGCATAAAAGAGCATATTCACACTACAACGACCAGTCAGAGACTGAACAGAAGCACAAGGCATTTATACACAGGGACTAACGAGCAGGGCGGGAACAACACAGGTGACAGGGATCAAGGCTAACGAGGCAGGCAGGCAGAGAGACAGCAAGGGGGAACAGACATAACCTAGGTTACTGGAAACTGAACACAGACATAAACTAAGACACAGAACCAAAATGCAGAACTAAACCTTATTCCTGGGCCACTCCTGTTTCTCATTTATATAAATGACCTTGCTTAGATGTCTGAATCTGCATTGCCCATTGTATTCGCAGATGATACTAGTGTTATCATATCACATGCAAACTTCAATTCCTTGATGAATGAAGCTAATGATGTTTTACTATATATCGCATAGTGGTTTCAGATGAATAAACTTTCATTAAATATAGAAAAATCAAATTTTATAGTTTTCAGGAATAAAAATAAAAGGTATTTAAAAGAAGATGCTCTAATTATTTATGAATAGTATTGAAATCAACCAAGTTACAGTAACAACATTTTTAGGGGTTTTAGTAGACGAAAAACTTTCCTGGAAAAACCACATTGATTATGTGTGTGTAAAAATCACTTGGCATCATTAGAAAAGTTTGTTCATTGGTGAATCAATTCTGTCTTTTAACTCTTTATTATAGTCTATTGTATCCATACATCTCATTGTTTGGGCCAGTAATTATCCTTCTTCTCTTCAAAAAATCATTTTGATCCAAAAAAGGTTTGTAAGATTGGCAACTGTATCAAATCGGTGTGAACCATCAGCTCCTCTGTTTAAGAAATTAAATATTTTATCTATTTTCAGCATAAACATCTATCAAACATCTTTATGTACAAATATATGGTTCAAAATCATAGCCTTCCAAAAGTGTTTCATAACTGTTTTTTAATTAACTCTGATGTCCATTCATATCCAACCC
>JAPMOB010247652.1:0-17715 GCA_029875015.1 Lepomis gibbosus
TATCACCGTGTCTTTCTCTCTAGATCCCAGGGAGTAAAGACTACATGTTTAAGATGGAGCTACAAGCTGAAGCTCAGCATCTCTGCGATAAGTCTTTCACTGCCGTAAGTGAAGCATCATTTATAACAAATGTCCAACGCACACTTGTGCTCATGTTAATCCCTGCTGTGGATCTTGCTCTCTGAATCGCCTTGTTCTATAGATTTGTTTTGAAATATAGTGTTTTACTCTCTCCTCCTTCACTCTGTCTGTCTGTAGCCAGATCTAGGCAGTAAGTACACTGCCTGGTCCTCAGTGAGCACTCTGATTCAGAAGAACCTGGTGATAAAGACCCACAATCCTGCAAGGTACACGGGAAGCACACAGGAAGCACACACACAAGCAAACACATTTCAAACAAACATGTTTGTCTGTTAATTTTATTATGTTTTTAGCCGTGCTGGTAGCGTGGCTCTAGAGATGGCAGCATCTGTCGGTCGACCACTTTGGTCCTGACGGAAATACGTCATCAGCTGTTGGGTGGATTGCCTGGAAATGTATTAGAAACATCCACGTTCCCCTCAGGACGAACTGTAAAAACCCTGGTGATATTTTTATCTAGCACCGCCAACAGATCTGTACTTTGGTTTGTGACCAAATACCAGCACATCTAATGAAGACATCAGCCTCTGCTGCCATTTCTGTGTAATGCTAATTAGCAAATGTTAGCATGCTAACACAATCCAATTAAGATAGTGAACACGGCAAACATTGTACCTGGTAAACAGCAGCACGTTAGCATTGTTATTGTGAGGCTGTTGGGATGTTGATGTTAGCATTTAGCTAAAATCACCTCTGTGCCTCAGTACAGGCTTACGAAGCCTCTGACATGAGTAGGCGCTTAGTCCTGTTAGTAATGTAAATACAATGGGTCCAACAAACAACTGAACTGACTCAGTTGCACAACTCAGAGTGGAGACAAGGGCCGAAAACGAGACAGATTTTGCCCAGCTGAAACATGTTAAATAAAACAGTTTGACTCTCACTTTGCAAACATCTAACTTTGCACTCCTCCTCCTTGTTGATGAAGATGACGATTGCCAGATATGGTTAGCCAGTGAGCTTCGAACCTAAGTCCAGGACAGTTTGTCCAGGTCGTTTTTGCCACAGCGGCGTACCCGGGTCAGATCTTCAACACTGAGGGTCCTCTGCACTCTCCTTCCTCGCTCAGGTATTCTCTGACAGAAGAGGGTCTGGCTTTGGCGGAGCGGCTGGAGTCAGCAGAACAAGGGACTAAAGATGGACCAGAGGGGGATGGAGAGGGGGTCAGAAGTGAAGGAGAGGAGGAGGAGGAGGAGGAAGGTGGTCCTGGGGTTGTGGACCTTACTGGTAGTGATGAGGGTGAAGAAGAAGAGAAGGAAGAAGACATGTGAGTGTACATAAAATAAGTCTTCATCCTCTGCTTGTTTTTCTCTCGCTCTAACAAAAAGATTCATCTCCTCTTCGCAGCCCCGCAGAGAGGCCGCCCTGTGCTGCCCAGCCGAGGAGTGCGGCTGATGGGACGGGTTTTTCAGGAAATCCCCAGAATTCACAGGCAACGAGCAGAAAGCCGAACGGAGGATGTCTTCTTCCTGGAACCTACGACATTATACTCTGTGTTGACTTTATTGAGACAACTGGGTAAGAGGGCCGTCTGGATATCTGTGTGAATCAAAGACTGTGCAGTAATCTTTTAAGAATCTGTGACATTTGTGTTTAGTGTATTTATAAATCTCTCTCCTTTTTTGTCTGTGTGCAGCGGCAGCAGCCACTGTAAGCAGGACCTGGTCAAAGAGCTTCAGAGAAACGGAGTGACCTTCGATGTTAGGAAGCTAAACGTCGGGGACTTCCTGTGGGTTGCTCGAGAAAAGGTCACACCTGTTCCAGGTAACACAAACGCACGCACAAGGAGGCAAAGCTAGGGGAGAAATTTAAGACAAGAAGAGAGTGGACAGACTCTGAATGATGCAACTTTTTTAAGACTAATTTAAGATAACACACCGATACAGACACATTCAAGTGGGACTCTGTCTGCAAACGTCTCTCCAAAACCCAAACGTTTGGGAAGAGCTGCTGTAGAGTTTGGGCGAGCTCAAACACTGACCGTGTTAAGTCCGGTTGAACCGAATCCCCTTGGTGAGGCTCGTTTGGGTTGGTGTGATCTGCTCTCTGGTCCTCCTCGAAGGAGTGGTCTCAGAAACAATGCATGATCCTCGCGTTGGTGTGATTCAGGACCCGGACCTGGAGGCGTAAACCTGCCCTTACTTACTCACATACTCACCAACTCGTGTCATGATTGTCTTCTCTATGTTAGCTGTATGTCGCCAAACTGTGTACATGAGAATGCCTGATAATCCCATTCGTTCTCCAGGCCAGCTGCGGCCTCCTGCAGGCAGGGAGCTCGTCCTCGATTACATCATTGAGAGGAAGAGGATGGACGACCTGTGTGGCAGCATCATCGATGGACGCTTCAGGGAACAGAAGGTCGGTGTGGGGTGGTTATTCTTCTTTGTCAGACATTTTATCAACTCTTTATTTCATCAGATTATTAGTAAGTCAATCTGTATAACATGAAGAATAATGACAAATCCATAGTTCAGTTATCGACGCTTCATCACGACTCAAAATGTCTTCTGACAAATAGTTGAGGAACACTAAAAAGATTTATGACAGTATGAAATGAAAAAAACGAGTAATTGTTTAGTATTTGTATTCGAATAACTTTTCATTAATAATTTATTTATTAGGCTCATTCATTAATCATTCATTACGTTTTCTGTTTATCGACTAGACGCTTCAGCATTAATCCCAAACCTTTGCTCAAGTTTTCCACCTGTATGTCTTTTTTTCCTCCCCCAAAAATAAAAAAACTAACTTGCATTTCTACCTCATTGATTCTCAACAAAACATAAAACAAATGTCTTGTTTTGTGTCATCTCACTGGGAATAACTGTAATTTTACCATTTCTCTCTCTGTTTCCTGCATCAGTTTCGACTGAAGAGGTGTGGTCTCCGTCGGCCCGTCTATCTGGTCGAGGAGTGCGGGACGGCTGCCTCGCACCTGAGTTTACCTGAAGCTACACTGCAGCAGGCCATAGTCAACACACAGGTGGGAGTGTACACACACACACACACACACACTTGATCCAAAACAATAAATGGTCCATACTAATGAACACCAGCTTAACACCGGTACTGTAAAATGCATCGACGCTTCGTTTAATCCATGCACACTGTTTCTCATGGACATTTATTACTGGCGCACATCACGCTTACGCTGTGAACAGGACGTGATTATGATGCCGCTGTTTACAAAGTGGAGGAAAAAAGAGAAAATAGTGACGGACAAAGAAGAAAGTGTCCAAAATATGGGATTATTTCAAGATAAACAAAATGACAACTCTGTAATGTTACCATCTATCCACCTTAAAACAAAACCTATGTCGCCTCGGCAACATCACGCGGGCACCTTATCAGAGAGCACCTGGTGTTCTGCCAGCCGACCACCAAGCAAAAGTACTTCTTAAACAATGCATCGATGAAATAATCTATAGAAGCTTTGAGTGCTAAAATCTAGTGATGGCGAGATGAAGCTTCATGAAGCTTTCCATCCAGGTGGTTCTCTCGTGGGCCGAAGCTTCACGGTGCTTCATTTGCTGTAGTGCGCCATCAAGTGGACAATAAAGATAAAACAGGCAAAGGGATCATAATGGCACCAAGACTTTGAATTGTGTGAAGCTTTGAATTGAAGAAATTAATGAATGATGTTTGTGATGCCAATACATAAATGATTAACTCATTAATATGGTGTCTGTCTTTATGATACAATGACAGGGTCAAAAGGGAAAGTGGAAACAAGGCAGAGGGTTATGATGTGAATGTGCTTGTGTTACTTGGTTTGTGACTTTAGATAATAGAGACATTTTATTAATTCTTATTTAAAATAACTTTTCCACAGTACTGGGCTTCAGGCAGTTTCTGTTTTTGGAGATTTTACCTGCTTTATAAAATTATTATTAGTGTAATATGGGGTAAGAGTTTAATTCTTACAAAAAACATTTTTTCTTACTCAGCTAAAATTTCCTCTGTTTCATCACAAGTTATTTAATCAAAACTATTCTGATATAAGTTGATAGAATATTTTATTAATTTAACATAAGCTGTAGATACAATCTAATTATGTCAAATTAAAATCAAACATCAAATCAAAAGTCCACAAAATGTAGAGGAGGGTCTATTGCAATCTGCTGCTCCTTTTGCATCGCACGCTAAACTCGCAAACCATTTCCTGAATCAGTCACCTGGTACGACCGGCTCGCGAGGCTTCAAACGCCACTACGTACGTCACCAACACAAGCCTCGATATGCCCTTCACAAAAATCATCGTGGATTACTCCACACGCTTCGAAGCCTCAATACGAACGGACACATCACTACTAAAGTCATCATTAGCTGCAGACTTACTTGTTTATGTATATTTCACCCAAATCTGTCCCAGCTCATGTCTAATATATTTTTGTTGTATTTATGATTTGTGTTATATTTCTGTTGTTCAGAATTTACATATTTGTACTTGTTAATGACATTTTAGATTTTCTATGAAAAGCTTACTTATACAAATCTCTATCAAAACATTCTGATAGCGTCGTTTGAGACCCATTGTTATCATTTAGTAGGACACAAGTTGTGTGTTTATGTAAAATAAAGTGTGTGTGTGTGTGTGTGTGTGTGTGTGTGTGTGTGTTAGGTGGTCGATGGCTTCTTTGTGAAGAGAGTCCAGGATGTGAGGGAGTCAGCGGCCTACCTCACCGTCATGACGCGATACCTGACTAAACTGTACCAGGTGAAACACACACGTTTGCTCGTCCATCTTTCATCTCACTGACATAATGCCTAGTTCCCGAGCCAGTCAAGTCTTCTTCTGTGTGTGTTTTTTCAGGCTGATGAAGGAACATGTCACCCAGGGCTGCTCATTGATGTGTTTTAATAGTTTTTGGACAACACTGCAGCTCTGTGGCTGGGAGGAATTAGATATATCAGGCTTGATACCTGAGTGTAGGATCGTCACCTAGATAGTTTAATGAACCAGCCCTGAACCAGGACCGTGGACTCCCTCTCTCCTTTTTACATTTGCTTTACACTTTGCTTTGTCGTTTTTAACCATTTTTTCAGAACTCTACACTGATCTGTCGCTCCAGAGAGCTGGAGGGTGATGGAGGGAGTGACGAGCAGGAAAGAGGGACGCCCTTCTGCTCCCTCATTTCTTTTGCTGAGTTCAACCATGGTGCTGTCAAAAACAAGGTGTGTGTGTGCGCGAATGACACTGTGGGACCTTCATCTCTGTGCTTTCTTTAAATGCAGTGTAAATATATTAATCCCTCTCCCCTCTGTGCCCTTTCAGTGTCAGACAGTGAGAGAAGTGTTTGCCAGACAGTTGATGCAGATTAGCGGTTTGTCTGGAGACAAGGCGGCAGCCATACTGGAGCACTACAGCACCCCGCACAGGTGACTCACGCACTACTTCTGTGTACAGACATTTCACTCACTCTCAGGTATCCTTACCCATTGTCTCCCTTTTTGGCCTGGTAAATTTTATAGGGCCGATGCAGTAAAAAGTGACATAATTCTTCTCGCAGCAAAGGTCTATTGAGATTAAATATAAAGAAAGAACTGGGTAGTGAGCTCATACTTCGAAGTGCAGTTTATGTTTTGTGTAGTATAATGCAGACAAACCGTTTCCATGTGTTAACTAAGGGTTAATAGCTATTAGGAAACAGGCAAGATGTTTTGGTCAAATTCTTTGGATAGAAAGAGTTGAAAGCTTCACAGGAGTTCTCACACTCACCTGTAAGACAGCAGACACTAAGAAAAGAGTAATATTAACGAGTACTATGGCACCAAGCTACTGAAAGAGAGTATATATATTTTTATATCTTTCTGCCTCTCTCTTCTTTCTAAATCACAGTCTTCTGACAGCCTATGAACAGTGTGCAAGTGAGGCGGAGAAAGAGAAACTCCTCTCTTCTATTCGATATGGGAAGCTCAAAAGGTTTGTAGCGTAGTTCAATTCATCTCTTTCCTTGCAATAGTTACCGGATTTGATTGTTAACAGCTTGAAACAAACACAAATTATAATACATGAGTTGAAGTAATGCGACTTGACTGAAAATATACTAAAGTAGAAGTTAAGCTACTGTCAAAAAATGCACATAAATGTCTTTTAACATCATTTTAAGAACAAAAACATGAGCCTTGTCTGGTGTAAAACTCCAGTGTTGATCATTTCAATGTAAGTTAAAAGGTTGTGTTCACCTGTGAGTTTATCCCGTGGGATAAACTGAAAAACAAAACATGCTGAATAATATGAAACGAGTGCTACGTAATGACTGTAACACAAGTGACTGCAAGGGGTTAATGCTTTATTTCCTTCCTTTGTGTTTCAGGAACCTGGGTCCAGCTCTGAGCAGAACAGTGTACCAGCTGTACTGCACTCAGGGAGCTCTGCCATAGATGCACACAGACACTGATGGACACTACTTCAGATAACATTCGGATACAGACTCGACCTCGCTCATCTTGTAATGTGAACACATTCAGTCGTTCATTCCCAGTTTCCTGATTTACTTGAATAGAATTAATTTGAGGATGATAATTTACATGTTGATGTAAATGTGAAGATGCTGCTATATTTTCGTTACTGTAAAAAAAAAAGCTACTTGTAAAAAGAATTTATCAAATGTACCTCAATACTGTGTCAAAGTTTATTTGTAGTATTGTTTTAATGCAAATGAATGGAAAACCATACGTGACTGTTACACACTAGAGTGGCAAAGTGATCCACTGTGCCGAAGCCCTGAGCTCACTGGTTTAGGTAATAACTTCACTAAAGCTATTAGCTGATTTTGCTTCCTTGTTTTAGTTTGTATTGTCTGTTTTTAAATACAGACAATTTGAATGTACACTATTTGGACAACACATACCTTAATTATGTCATTGTAGCTTCCATCCACCCATCATCTATTATCGCTTATCCATGCAGGTTTCCCGGGGGGCTGGATGAAATCCCAGCTGCCGTTGCGAGAGAGGGAAGAAACCTCGGAAAGTTCCATCACAGGGCACAGAAACAGACAACCACTCGCACATTCACTCCTAAGGGCAATTTAGAGTCACCAATTAACCTATTCAAGAAAAAATGTTAAACAATGGCATGAATCTGCATCTCAAACATGAGGATGTGTAAAACCACATGGACCAAATAATTACTTTTAGTTGCTATTCTGGGGGAGTGAGTGTTGGCATGTTGCAGTTTCCTAAAGCTGCCACTAGATGTCTGTAATGAGCCATAATTTTACTGACCGCACTTTGAATTGAAAATCCTCTGAAAACTGTAAATGTGCTCAGTTCTNTCTTAGTTACAACTAACAGAACTGAGCACATTTACCGTTTCACAGACTTGACGCTTCAGTGAATTACCTCATAAATTAAAGTTATTCATCAATAGAATAAGAGTGGATTCCTGTCACAGCAACTTTAAGAGGCGACAAGAGAATGAGGACAAAGTCAAAGCTTGTTAAGCAGTTAATTAAAAAAAGGACCACACTCACATTCTATAAATCCTGTAAACTTACCATCACATCACCATCTTCACTCCCAGGATTTATTCCTTGTATCTGTCCCTGAATTAGGAAAAGGGGCGTTTAAATACGCTGCTCGCTTTGCTTTGAATCAAAATGTACGTGAATATTCAGGAGCTGGTCTTACTGTTTAAAGTGATTTAAAATGACTTGTAGGCAGGTACATCTGGCTGTACATGTTGTCACAGATTTATATTGCTCCTGTTTGATCCCAGATGTTGACAGCTTGTTACAAATACTGATTAATCTTTGTGATATTTTATGATCCTTAAAATTCACGTAAACAAATAGATGCCAGAGGCAGTAGGAAAAATACAGGAATGCAGGAAGTCCATTACTGCTACTGAACTTGAAACCGGTAAATGATGCAAATGACTGATGTAACATTATGACATCATGCAGTTTAAGGTTGGATTTGTATTTTTCGTCAGTTTAATTCCAAAATAAATATGTGGACAATGTCTGGTGATTGCTGGAAATCCACCAGCCATCACCAGGAGAACCTCGGGTTGCTCTACGTGCAGCATTAGACAGGAGAGTAATGAGCAAATCAGACCAATTTAATGGGAAAAAAAGACAATATGTAGAAAACAAATGTACACACAGCATGCTGGACACTCCAGCAGTCAGCCTGTCCAACAAAAATAACACAAGAGACGTGGTTTTACTCTGAGTAACTTGAGAAAGTGAGGAAATCTGGCAATGTGCGCACAGACAGGAAATTACAGGAGTTACACTACTCACATGTGGATAAAAAAAACTAGTTAAAGCCAATGTGTGTAGGATTTTTTTTTTTTTAAAACAAGCAGATGGCAAAGCACGGCCCCCCAAATACACCATTTGTTACCGAGCCCCAAACATATTTAATGAATTAGGTGTCTCACTTGTGAGATACCGTGCGATTACGAATGGCAGAAAGTTTTGGACAAACCACACAGGGAATTGAGAAGCTTATTCGGTGGTTAGCAACCTGTTTGACACTGTCTTGATTTAATATGTTGACCTATGATCATTTGCACAAATGGTTGTTACATTGAAACAGGAGTGGATGATTGTTTGCAAATACACTTTTTTGTTGTTTTTTTCCCTCCCTGCCACCTTCAAACCCTGCCGTCTCCACTCTGGTCCCTAACTTAACAACTTCCGATATTTACAACAACAAAAACAGGAATATAAAAAACCGACAGGTCAGACAGGTTTTACAAAGTGCCATTTCCGTTGTTCTCTTTTTAAAGAAAAGGCTCAGACTTGTTCAGATCTGCCCCAAAGTACTGTACATTAAAGGAATTAATGATTGCTGTAAACGTTCTGCTCACACCGGCCGTGAAGCTCAACACTAATGTAAGACACGTGGGACAAAATCCAGTGTCCTTTTCTGTGCAAAGATGCGTTCTGACTTCCAGCTGAAGCTAAAGAGGCTCCAGCAATCAAGCTTTTTAAATGTGAATATTTTCTGATTTCTGTTCTCATCTACGACAGTAAACTGAATATCTTTGGGTTGTGGCTAAAACAAGACATCTGAGGACGTCATCTGGGGCTTTGGGAAACACTGATCGACATTTTACAGACCAAACAACTAAATCGATTAACAGAGGACGATTAAAACAATCAGCCCCAAAGGGAATCGTACTGACAGGACTGTAACTGCTGATGCTTCATGTTAGGTGTGGCTGCAATTTTGAAAACGTTTCTACACACGACAAGAACTGAGGATCAGAATCACATTAGGATGGCATCACTTCACAGCCAGTATGAGCAGGAGGGATAACAACTCTTTCACTGTCCACGTGGGCAGCATGTAAGTACTTGACCAAGACAGACCTGAATAAATCTGATCCTTCCCTTTGACCCCACCCCCCTTGTTTTCTCCACCTGCATGGTCAAACGTGAGAACAGGAGCAATAAGAGTACACTGATCCCAAATTCAAGCCAGAGCGCCTCTCCAATGGTCCCCATCACAAAGCAAGGCAAGCGTCACCTTTGATTCAGACACTCTTTGAACCTAAAGCAAACATCTACTGCTGTTACTGAGTCAAATATTTAAGTCCACGCAGGTCCAGCGCTTCAGTTTCGCCTTATGTGAGACGCTTCTGCGGTCAGTTTCCCCCAAAATCTTCAGAACGGATAAAACTGGGAGTAAGGAACACAGTGAAATGTCACCTACAGGTGAGAGAGAAAGCAGTCTGCTGTTCTGGCTCCATGATTTAATCCTCAAGGTCTTTACTTCAACACCCAGTGAAACCAGCGCGAGGATTCTGGATCCATTAGTTCTCCATCACCATATTGGCACTTGTGTGTCACCCCAGCCCACCATGCTGATGCAGAGTTTAGGTGAGGGGAGCAAAATCCTTTAGGCCAGCAGATAAAAACAAACACCGTGTCCTCTGCTGTTTTGGCTCCGTGAATCGAACACCTGAGCACAGCACCCCCCCTCTTCAGCTCTGAGATTAGTCAGGCATGTCAATGCAGAGTTTAGGCGGCGGGACAAAGTACTTCCCGGGGCTCTGTGTGATCACCACGCCGGTCTTCTTGTGGAACATGGGGGCAATCTTTGGCGGCGGCTCGGGGATGGGCAGATCCTCGGCCGCCTCAGGGTCCTCGCTGCGTTGTAGGTCGTAGGACACGTTACCGTACTCGCGCAGGAAGGGGAGGAGCTCCAACAGGAAGTGACAGAAGTCCTTACGTATGCCAAACCACCCTATAGGAAGACAAGCACAGAGTAACATGTAACTGTTAGGTCATTTTTAACATCTCTAGGTGTCAGCTTCCACTGAGGCTAACTATAACGGGCATTTTTCATAATTTTATAGAGCGATTAACTGATCATGATAATTATTATTTGCTGCACCAAACTGACAAAGCTTTTCTGCATTAGAGAATAAGACAGATAAATGAGCACAAGTTTATATTCTGAGTAGTTCAACATCAGCA
This sequence comes from Lepomis gibbosus, assembly GCA_029875015.1. Lineage (NCBI taxonomy): Eukaryota > Metazoa > Chordata > Actinopteri > Centrarchiformes > Centrarchidae > Lepomis > Lepomis gibbosus. The sequence continues at coordinate 10,584 of JAPMOB010247652.1, forward strand.
GCTTCGACTGTAGGGCTGCAACTAACGATTATTTTCATTATCGACGAATTGAACTGATGTCTTCAAATTGCTTCTTTGGTCAAACCAACAGTCCAAAACCCAAAGACTCTTCATTTCTATATCATAAATGACTAAGAATAGCAGCAATTCCTCAATTTAAAAAGATGAAACCAGCTAAATTTTCACATTTTTGCTTTAAAAAAAAAGATCAATCAATTATCAAAATAGTTGTCGATTAATTTTCTTTTGACTGACTAATCGTTGCAGCTCTATTCGACTGCATCAACAAGAACTGACACAAAAGACACACATGATTTTATTAATACTGTTGATAGTTAAGGTTTCTCTGTTAAGGGGAAGTTATTAACATGTATATTATCATCACTGTGAGCAGAGGCAGTGTCTGACAGAGAGGAATGCAGTGCTGATATTCAGCAGCCCGCAGCACATTACCGGCTTTAAATACTCACAGTGGTTCCCTCCCTTCTGCCCAAACGTGGTGGCCATGAGTGTGAGCAGCGAGAGCCACAGCGGGACGAACACACACACGTAGCTCAGACTGTTGTGTCCGTCCAGCTTGTGCACGAGGAGGATCTGAAGAGAGAGACGCGAGAATGTTAACAGTCAAAGGCCGTCACTGGGATGAGGCAGCGTCATAGTATTTAGTATAGTTAGAGAGTCTACTCAATTCCCGCCTAAAATGGTTTTAAGATGATCAGAGAAAGATTTTAATGATCCTAAAAGTAGAATTGGATCATTCACATGTGCAAAACTAATGTTTAAAAAGAAAAGAAAAAAAACAAATATATAAATATAAAGCAGGTTTAGTAATTCGGATAAAACATTTTATCATCCTAAGAGAACGTTTCAACAAAATAAAAGTGAACAAAAGTAGTAGGGTACTTAAAGATTTACATGTTTACAGTATTTATGGAGGTTAGTTCATTTTCCTAAATAAGCAGAACAACATCGTGTCCAGGACATGGAGTTTAAATTGTCATTTAAAAGGGTTGCACACAGGAAGAAATAATGTACTGTAGGGGTCGGCAAGTAAATTTTGCATCCGAGCAACATTTCAACCATTAGATGGTGGGTGAGAATATAAGACATAATATTTACCTGCACCAACATGTTCGGTTAGCTCAGTCGGTACTGCGCAGGACTCACAACCCAAGAGTTCAGTGTTTATCCCACCTTGGGATAAGTTTTTTTTTTCCCTTTCTCTGGAATGGATTCTGTAGCGAATGTTTCTCAGTCTCACATTACGGCATGTGCTGTACAGGTTTTTGTTTCAGTGTTTGGTCTACATCCTTCAACCTATGGACGCTTTCCCCAGTATCTCCAGGCAGAGGACATTTGTTTTCTGACAGCTCTTTCAGAGGTGTGTCAAGCAGGCAACAGACTCTTTTAATGTTGTTCAGAATTTTACAAAGTAAAAGCTGAGTTTAACTCCAAATACAGTATTGCAGTAAACAATCTTCTTGTGCTTTTATTTTGTAGGAAAAACCACTAAAGAGGAAGTGATTATGTAAGTAACTGTTGCTGTCATGACTGAGATCTATTTCAGCACCGCTATCAAAGCATTTATTTACTTATATTTTTTGCCGCTATTAAAGCACAATGATCTGGCAGCGGGCCAGATGTTATTGTTGGCGGGCAGTTTTGGCGATGGACCATAATCACAGAGAGAATTAATGTGTTTCCCCTTTCAATGTTTGTATAAACTTTATCTATTATGTGGTTTATAATGGACTGTGGTGCAGAAACAGTGTTTCTCTTGGCTTACATCTTCCATGTTATCTGTCAGTGGCTGAGTCACAATAACACATCACCACTAGATGCCACTAAATCTTACACACTGAACCTTCAATGTGTGTGTGTGGACTTAATTGATGGGATTGACATTAAAGAAAGACATTTAAAAGGTGTAATTTAGGTTTGAGAAAATAAGTCTAAAATTAAAAATGTAAATACATGAACAAGCCTTTTTTCTGTAATAACAGATCAAATACAAAATACCAAATCTTACAAATTAACTGTTTTCAACATTGTTGTTTAGCAGGTTACCTCATAAGAAAGACTTGTAAAAATGCGTGCTTTGATGTCACAGGTTGAACGATGCAACAAATAAATTAACTAAATTCAAACCTCAAAGGTGAGAAGGGGCACAACGATGGTCATCCAGCTGATTGCCATGGTGATGTGAGTTCGCCGTTGCTCTGCAATGATGTCAATGGAGCGGAGGAAGAGGACAGACCAGATGATGTAGTAGAGGACAACAAGGCACAGGAAGGACATCAGGATCCACAGCGGGACACACACCACCTACAAGTGTCATGGAGAAGATGACGGGAAGGACAACACCATCACCAACAAGGGCTTTAAATCTGACCACATGGACGAGGATTAACACAGAGAGTGTCCCAGCCAGTGAAAGCATAATGGACATATTTAAGTAACGTGGCGTTGAAGTGTGTCATCTGTTATGTGTCTCTCACCAGCCAAGGCCAGTTGATGATCCTGTCCAGCCTCAAAGCGATGAAGATGAACTGGAGGATATTTACTGAACACAACACCTCCAGCTGAGGAAGAGCGAAGACAAACGTTCAGTGTTGTGTCTAAAGAGCTTGTTTTTGCTGTCGACAGGCTCTGATTGTCATTACAAGGATCTGACAACATTGTGGAAAGGATCCTCAAAGAGATATTTTTTAAAAAGAGTGTTAAATAAAGTTGTTAAATCCTCCACACTCACTTGACAAAAGTAGTCATTTTACTTCTCTGATTTAGACCTGTCTCGATCGGTCAGTGTATGTTATTGTCACACAATGACACAAATAGGGCTGGACAATATGGCCAAAAATGTTATGACAAAAAGTTTCACATCTTTCGATATGGATAATTATCACGTTAAGTGTCAAATTATTATTTCTTTCAAGTTTAAAGGCGGATTTTTGCTCCTGAGTGAAGAAACCTGGTGGTTAATTGTGGTTTAAACTTTTCTTCATGGTCAACACTTGATGCCAAACAGTGGATCACTTCACAAATCTGAGGCTGAATATTCAAAACTATTATAATAAAATCTCTGTCAACAAATATGCATGAGTAAAATTAAATAAAAGCTTTTTTTCAGTCCTTTTTACTCAACAAAATAAACTTCAAACTTAATCAAATATTTATTGAACATTTATCGATGCCGTTCATAGCAGCAGCGCCGCGGCATTGACAACATAGCCTTTCAAAACAAAACCAACGTGGTGGCTAACGAATGACATCTGCACTAGTGTGTTCACTGTCAATTTACCTGGTCTAGGTTTGTAAAATTTCCACTGTGTCGGGACGAGTAACGTAATGACTCTGTGTTTCTTTGATAAATGTTACAGCGTCACCAAATATACCCGGACGGCTGTTAATATAACTGGGCAGTATCGACCGGCACCAAGTCTCCTTCCATGTTGTTAGAGAGTTTGTAAGTAGACGGCTGCACGCTGACACAGAGAGAGGGGCGGGGCGGTGAGGGAGAGAAATAAGCAAACGCTTGCAGGACTTTACAGAAACATCCAATAATTAACTCAGCATCAAACTATATCGATATTAAATGGCTATTTTTATATGTCTTGAGATTATATTGGTATACCTCATAATAGCGATGTACCGCCCAGACATAGGTGCAATTGACCGCAAGGATTATGTTGCAGCCCTGTTTCACTGCTGCAAACTGCAGGGCGCTCACTCAATATTGGACCAATTTCAAAAAATGTCAGAATTAGTCCCATTCACACAAAAACATGGTTAAATAGGGTACAGGTTACCCTTTAACTCTGTTTCGCACCCAAAAAACGTTCCTATCATTTCATATTACTATGTCATATGTTATGAGGCCTCCTTATGTGTAAAGCGTCCTTGAGTTCCTCGAAAGGTGCAAATGCAAGCTATTATCATTATAATGATGTCAAATGGGCGGGTTTTGTTGCAAATTGATTTCCCCGTCCACATTAAAAAACACACTTGAAGGATATTTCATGTAAACAAAACCCAAGTCCCAGTGTTTACCTTTCTCTACATACAGGCACTACTCATGCTCACCTCGAACCCTCTCCAAACACAGACAAACTCAGACTATCTGTATTGATTACCTACTCCAGGCTCGGTGTATCCCCTCACATTTCAGATTCCTTACCTCGAGGGAGCGGTCGTGTCTAAACCCCCAGACGCAGGCTGCTACAGAAACAGGTGACACGAAGAAGAGCGGCATGAAGACGAGAAGCCAGAAGTAGTTTCCTCTCTCCACGCGGTGGCACACTAGCACCTCGAACATCAGCAACAGAATGTGGAGCCCCACCGCGATCAGCATGGCTTTGAACTCCACACATGTTTCCCCTTCAGCCCTAACAGAGGACACACGACATTCAAAACATCAGAGCTCCAGCACACTGACATTAATGATTCTTGTGATTAAATTTCAAGGTCCACACTTAAGATTATTTAGAAGGCTAACCAAACACACAAAATCACACATGGTGAAGACATAAAGCTCAGAGATATCATGACCATTTAATCAATTTCATGATATGAGACCAATAAACGTGTGGGATTTTGGTTGCTGTTGCAGTACATCTTAAATGTGTGTTTCTCTCATGAGCCTGTGTAGCAGTTTAGAGCCACAATATCAATATTTATGCTTTTGTTAAAATGGCTAAGATAGCTGGCCCTGTCATTGTCCCCAAAATATAAGATTGATCATGAAATTAATAAAAAATTTGTAAGAATTTACAGCTATGAACTGGATCAATCACAGCAAGAGGACATGCAGTTTAGACTTGTTAACGTGTCGGAAAAAACAAACGTTTGAAACTATTGATTTCTTCTTTCCTAACCATTGGAATAATGTAGTAGATGTACAGCATTTGCATGAGTAAGTATGGGAGTGAAGTCCAGTTGCCATATTAATACCTGACAGCTGACCAGTAAGCCACAAATGCCTGTGTGAGAGGCTACCTGTACTGGGGGTTGTGTGCCCAGACTCCTGTGCCCACAGAGGCCCCAATGATGACCAGCAGCTTCCACAGCCATATCGGGGTGAACACAGCCCAGTAGTTCCACTGGATGACCCCATCCAGCCTCAAGGACAGCAACACGGAGAACAGCAGCAGGCAGGAGTAGATCAGAAACTTACTGCAACAAGGGACAGACAGAGACAGATTTGACAGTTAACACCAAAGGATCCATCTATGCACCCTGTCAGCACATTACTATTTAGGGTTTTGTCAGTTACAGGCACTGGAGGGAAATTTGCATAAAGTTAATCAAGATATTCAATGCATAGAAGGGGATGTGTGTATGTGAAGATAGAGGAACATAAAAAGAGGAATGAGAGACAGCGCATGTGGAAATACGTGCCTTAATCAGTGTCCACATTTTAGAAAAGGCAAGATGCCGTTAATGTTGATGGGTGAAAAAGGGGTAGGATGGAGACAGTACAATGTGTGTGTCAAAACAGCTGATATTCCCTACCTGCATTATTAACCCTGAATTTAATTGGATTAACAGTGCTACACACCCTGACATCGCCCCTCGAACACCAACCTGCCCCCTTAAAATGTCTTTTTATATCTCCCTTGATGTTTTTTGAGAAGCATTGCTCTGACTTCTTGCTATCTTAAATCTGGCACCGTTGCTGTTGCGGGCCTGTCAAACTCACTGAGCTATTATTACTGTGTGCGCTGCCTAAAACAATCTTGCCTCGCTTTGTTAAGCTAACGGCTGGACACTTGTGTGATCAACGGTCCAAACAGCTGCGGTTAAAATCTGTTAAATTACAGTTAACTAACGTTATAACGTTATGTACAGATCGCTTTCGCTAGCAAATCCAAACGCTATCTTAGCTAGCATGCTATCTTAGCTAGCAGCAATATAGCTTATTTTTGCTTTAAATGCTGTACTAACAGTTCCAGTACATCTCTGTTCGGCTACAAGACATATGTGTATGAAATGTCACACGAATAAATATGGACATTTTCTGCATGTTTTGGTAACAAACGCTGCCCGGTGTTGCTAAGCTAACTGGCTACATGACGTTGGTTAGCTGAAGCGCTAGGTGGGAGCTAACGTTAACGTACCTTGGATTGAAGTCCTGAAACAGTCCTCTTAAATTCATGGTGTTAAAACAAAACAAAAGGCTGGTTATTTAGCCGACATTAGTTCCCCGGGTCGTTAGCTAAATCACCGCCTGATCCGTATGATACACATTGTAATAATATCGGCGCTGGCTGAGTTTCTTTTCTGCTTCAGTTTCATTACAGCGATTTGTTTTGTCTTTTCCCTCAGAGGTCACGTGACTGTTTCCGACAGGGACCAGTGGATCATAACAAATACAATTACATTCAATCAGTGCGTAATATGTTGCAGTGGTATCTTGCAGGATGACACTTCTCTGTGGTTTTTTAATGAAATGAAAGGCACTTTTCAGGATTGTGGCGATCTACAAAACTATTACGGATGTTTTTAGATTGTGTGAATCTGGATCTCAGTGCCTCTGGAAGGCCAGATGAGTCTCTTCTTTGGCAACAAATTTATATTTCTCAGTACTGGAGGGTAAATTCAAAACCCTATGTAAACTTTTATGACTATATCTTATAGCATACTTGTGCATCTTTGGCACAAAACATTGCCTTTGGGGTGGATTAAGTTATGAACTCGACAAACAATGATGAAAGGTTGTGGTCTAATGTAAGTGTGCCTGCTGTAGTGAACTAGTTTCCTCACTGATACAGGTCCCATGTCATAAACGGTTTGCAGTATAATTTTCCATTTATTAAAAAAAGTGGATAGTCTATTTTCCTTACTAAGCTTTGATGACATTTCTATATTTTTTTTCATTCCGGTTTGGCACTGTATTGTACTAAGGCTTTCAGAATTACTCTACTTTTTTCCCTGTATTGGCCATCTGGGAAAAAAATTTACATCACGGATGATAATGGTTATTTTTAATGGCATCATTTTATTTTTTATTTCTGTATATAGATACAAAATCACCCTCTCACCCCTTTGCGGGATGGTATGTGTCATCCTCAAGCTCAGGTCCTCTACCAGAGGCCTGGGAGTTTGAGGGTTCTGCGCAGTATCTTAGCTGTTC
>JAPMOB010247654.1:0-10544 GCA_029875015.1 Lepomis gibbosus
CAACAGACTTTCTTTCACGTGGGACTCAAACCTCACGCTCCTGAGTTTACTTGACTCATCCATCCACCCCACCACCCTCCTTATAAAGTCTTTCAGTCTTTATAATACGCCATCACGCCACAAAGTGGTCACAGCCTAACAAAACAAGCAAATGTGGGAAATATAATAAGCTGCATAATCAACCTGTACGGCTGTTTTTCTGGTGAGGACAGGCTGATATATAGGCAAGGCAAAGCAAGGAACGTTTATTTGAATAGCACAATTCAAAATTCAAAGTGCTTTACCTAAAAGCAACATAGGGCAATATAAAAAGACATCTAAACACAATTAAGAGTTTAAAAAAGAGAAAACAACTCAAAACAGGAAAATAAAAGTCACAGTGTAAGATATTAATCAAAAGCCTTTACATTTGATTTAATGAAATGCAGCGGCAAAGAGAAAAGTCTTCTGAACTGAGAATTTCAGTAGACTTGCAGTTTTCTGGGAGTTTGTTCCTGATATGTGGAGCATAAAAACGCTGCTTCTCCATGTTTAGTTTTGACTCTGGGGACAGAAAGCAGACCTGTCCAAGACGACCTGAGAGGTCTAGATGGTTCAAAATGTAGCAGAAGCTCTGAGATGTACATTGGCCTTCTATCATTCAGTGGTTTATAAACCAACAGTAATATTTTAAAACCAATAATATAACAGACAGGAAGTCAGTGTAAAGACCAAGACTGGATTGATGCGATCCACTTTTTTGTCTTAGTGAGGATTCGAGCCGCAGCATCTGATCGTTTCTTTAAACATAGTAGACACAGCAGCACTGTATTATGTTCTTTGTATAGATACATGTAATAACTGAATGAAATTTGCAGAAACTCAAAAGGTTTAAACCTGATGAATGAAGTATGCAAATAAATCAAGTTTATTGTCACAAACACAGTACAATGTCTAGTGAAATTAATTCTCTTCATTTGAACCTTCCTAAGCTGTAGTTTCAGAACTGAAGAAGTCTCTTGGATGAGGGACAAAACGTCTTCTAGTATCTTCAACCCAGTCCAGTTGCCCTGGACCTCAACCTGGCTTGGATAACTATGACCTGTATGACTCAGAACCTTCACAGACACCTTCCTAAGCTGTACAGTAGCAGCCAGTTGTGAGGAAACCCACACAAACATGCAAACTCCACACAGAAAGGTCACGGTGCTATCCGCCATGCTGCCCAAATAAAATGTTTATCATTCATCTGAGATCTGACAAATTACTGTTATAAACACAATTAGTGGAGCTAAACCGACCAGAAAAAAAGTTTATTTCATCTGTTTTCAAATGTTGCATTATTCTCACTGAAATTAGATGTTTTTGAGGAACATATAGGTGACGTTGGTTTGTGTTCATTTGATTTGAAAAATACTCACTTCTGAATTACAGGTCAGGTGAGGTGGATCTGATTACTCAGGTAAGCGAGATAAAAAGGTAGTTCTCTTGGTCTTCAGGCAGGAAAAAGGGTTCAGCAAGAGGTCAGGACCAAAAGCGGACCATGAAAGTGTCATAACAAATCAGGCAAGAGGACAGGCTGGGCTGCTGAGGCTGCAGAATAGATAAACTGGCAAAGACGGTGCATAAGATTGCACCAAGCAGCTGATTTGGTGATGGACGAGGAGTTTGTTTGAAAAAACACAACCCTGATGTCAAAGTGATGTCATTGGAGGTGTGAGGTTTAAGTTTTTAGACATTTTTAACATGCGTCACAAACCGGAGGTGTGAGGTTTGAATGAAAAGGGCATTTTAGGAGGTGGCGTGTAATGAAAGACTATCGAGTTGCATTATGGGAATTAGAGGATCCAGTGTTTTTGGTGCTTGATGCATACTAGGGGGGGAAATAACATGAATTCTTAACCTCTACTGTTTTGATTTTGACCTTTCTGTTGGTGGTGGCTGTAAAACTGTAGTGTCTGATATGAAAGAAAATTGACTTCTCTACATTGTGAGAAATATTGGGAATTGACACGTTTGTGAAGACAGGCCAACGACCTAGATTTGAAAACAGATTTAAATTATTTCTTTCTGTTGAACTTTTTCTTTCCTCATCTCGTGGTCTTTTTCCTGCCGTGTGTCTTTCTCTCTTTTTCTCTTTCATTCAGTCAGGGTTCCTCAGTGTAATGAGATTACACAGGATTATAAAACCCTGTCTGTCTGTAATCCACACCACTCAATCCCATTTCACTGTTTAAACACACACACACCCCAGTAATTAATTCTCCCTGGTGCTTCATGATGTCTTTTCTTATTCTTTTCTAGTCTTTTCTCTTTTATTAATCCCTTTCCACTTCCTTTGTGATAGAAATTATCACCACGTGCCTTTTAATTTCTTTCTTTCCTCCTTCCTTTCTCCTTTCAGTCCTTCCCTCATCCTTTTCTTTTTCTCTGTTCTTCTTCTTTTGGTCATGTTTCCTTCTCTTTTAATTCGTTCACTCTTTGCTCTCCAACACTCTTTTCTTTCCTCTCTGTATATTTTCCTTATTTGAATAAAATCAACAATGCCTCCTTCCTTCCCACCTACTTATTCCTCTCCTCTCTCCTCTGTCCAGCCTTTCCCCACGTCTCCACCTACAGTCGGACGATTTGCTCACTGATCAGCGGTCAGCTTGTGAAGAACATGCGTCCGTCTCGCCACCAGAGCTCGCATGTGAGCCACCACTGGACACACACATACACAGGGACACGCACTCACGCGCACACGCATTAGGGGTTGAGCATCTCGACCGAAAAAACAGAAAAGAAAAAGAAGCAGAAGAAGACAAATACAAACTTCCCGTTAGCGAGCTCGTGAGAAAGTTTATGAAAGCGAGAGATCAGACCGATACTCTCCACACACACAAACACACACATCAATGGGGTGTAATAAAGTCCTCCCTCTCTGTCCTCACCTATCACATCCTCAGTCCGACAAGGAGTCTTCTCTGATTGGCCCAGACGGCTGTCAGTCATTCTTGAAGAAGGCGGGACCTGGACAAGGGCTGACCTGAAGTCTGATCCAGTCGCTTTTACGCACAGACTGGACAGTCCGCTTTCCGCGCACGGATAACAAGAGTGAGAGCGTGTTCTGGATAGAGAGAGGAGCAAGTGGAAGAAGAAAATTGGGAAGAGGGAAAAGTGAGCGGAAAACAAACAGAAAAGACGCAAGGACGCACAAGTGTTTTCCCAACTGGAAAGAGAGAGAAGAGGAAGAAAGTGTGTGAGTGTGTGTGAAAGGGAGAGAAAGAAGGAGAGAGTGTGTGCGCGCCTTCACCACTCTCCACTTCTTACACCACCACCTCCATGTCGCTCCCCGGCTCCCCTCCGCTCCTCTCGCCGGGCTCGAGCGCCCCAACTCCGGCCGCGCTCTACCGCTCGCCCCCAGACGCGCACCTCACCTCCGTGGCGTCCACTGGTACCTCCAGCCCGGCGCACACCAACTCCCACTCTCACTCCCACTCCCTGTCCCCGTCTCCGCGGCTCACCAGCAGCATGCTCAGCGCTTTCCTGCCAGGCTTGGGCAACGGGAGCGCCGCCCCGCTTGTGTCCGGAGGCGGTGCCGCTCTGGGTCCTCTCAGCGGGCTCGGCTCGCTGAACGCGGCCGGCCTGACCCCCGGTTCCCCAGGCTTGGCGCAGACCTCATCCAGCCCGGGTCTGTGCAGCGAGTGCAAGCTGGTGGAGGTGCACGGCGTGAAGGTGGCCAGCTTCAGTGTGGACGGCCAGGAGCTCATCTGCCTGCCGCAGGTGTTCGACCTCTTCCTGAAGCACCTGGTGGGCGGGCTGCACACAGTCTACACCAAGCTGAAGAGGCTGGACATCTCGCCTGTGGTGTGCACCGTGGAGCAGGTGCGCGTCCTGCGGGGGCTCGGCGCCATCCAGCCCGGCGTGAACCGCTGCAAGCTCATCTCCAGGAAGGACTTCGAGACGCTGTACCAGGACTGCACCAGCGCCAGGTCGGTGAATACTTAAAGCACTTTAATGAATTTTAAGATTTCACCTAAAAGTTTCTACAACAGTCAGAAAGCCGGATGGCGTCGATCGAGTCGACATTGCTGTAAATATTTAAAGAACTTTCCGGTGTGTTTGTTGCGATAAAAGTGACTTTAGTAACTTTACTTCGCATGATATTACAACATAAAGGCTGTTATGTAAAATATTTGCTGGAGATTTCTGCTGTATCCCTGGCTCCAAATTTACTGATCTTCAAATCTTGCTCCTATTCCTACAAGGGATTTATCTTGAGACCAGCTCAGGTGTGTTTGAGACACTTTATTTACTTTACTGAGTATTTGTATTTCTCTACTGTCACTAAACATTTAAGGCTGTGATGGTAAAGAGACTTTTTAATTACGTTATTCTAAAACAGTATTCCTAAAATATTCATTTGTTATAGTTTATCCATTTACTCCTTTTATTCTACTCTATTTATAAGATTTTCCTCGTGATTGAGTCCCATAGTGATTCACCAGTTTGCTTGGGCAGCCCTTTAACTCCTTTCAAGCGACCTGGTCATTAACAACAACGTTACATTCCTACAGCATACTCTGCGGGTGTCACGGTGATATTCCTGCAGCATTCATTTTGAAAATTGCACTTTCCTTAATGCTTTCTATATTCTTGTTGACTAACTGTTCAGCTGTCACAATCCCTTATTTTGCTTAGATGTCGAAAATTATGCTTTTGTTGTTTTGACGTTGGAGCTTGATGGAAGTGTGTGTGTGTGTGTGTGTGTGTGTGTGTGCGCGCGCGCGCGCGTTGCTCAGTGAGCGGGCTCATGTTTCAACAGTTTGGTGTTTTTAGTGAAATAAAAACACACTGACAGCAAACAAATGCAAAACAAACAACCGTCTGTTGACTTTAGTTATGGAAAAGCTTCTCAAACTCATAATCCATTACTTTATATCTCACCACTCTGTGCGTGTTTATGTAGGCTAGCCTAAGTGTTAGTGTGTAAATATGTAAGTGAGTGGAAGTGTGTGTGGGAGAAAGCGCTTTCTCCTATATGTCAGAGTGTTTATTGGAGAATGCAGCTTTAAAAGTATTTGTGTGTTGTGTTTTCAATAGGTGTTACATATAACTGCCGTGTGTGTGTGTGTGTGCAGAGCTACTGTACCTGTCACCTGCTTTTTGGCACCGTTTCCGTTAAACTGACTGCTTCAACCTTTCAAATTAAAACTCTGAAGTGACATCCTGGTCTTCAGTTCTGCATCTCTGCCATTTTAAAACTACTCAGCTTGCTCTGAAAGTGCAAATGAAGGCTGAAGCACCTCACACACATACATATGTGTGTAATTTTAAAAAAATCTATGCGGTAAAGAGAAAGTAACCGGAGATCAGAGAGGCATCCGAAGCAGAAAACTGAGCTTCCCAAACAGATTTTGTGTTATCTGTGCAGCACACATTCAAACTTAAATTCACTTTTGTTGAAAACTTAAGCATCAAAATGCTAAATTGAGTGAGTTTTACAAAAGCCTGTAGTGACATAAAACCTTTCAATTTCCCCAAACTTCTCTGAAAAAAAACTTTTCAGTTTCAACTGAAATGCCTCTAATTTCCAAAGTACTTCATTTTCTTGATATGAAAGTGCTCAAATGCAGGTTGTTTATTTTCACCAGAGAAAGATGAACAGCTGTGTGACGGTCCAAGTGAGTTGCTGAACAATGTTGCCTTTGTTGTCGTTAACAGAAGAATTTTGTCACCTATTTTGGGAACAACCTGCACAAAATAGTGTTTTGAAAGGATTGAGGAGTCTCTTCATAACTACAGAAACTGATAATATAATTTATTTTTACCGCAACCAGCATTTAGTACCAACAGTAGTTTGTTTGGTCAGATCTGACGCCAGAGAGTAAATTTGTTCTGTCAGTTCTGTTGTTTGCTGTTGATCTGCTGTAATGGGAACACATTAAATCCTGTGATTTTTATCACTGTTCTTCACGGTCTTTGATTTCCAGGAGTAACAAGGATTTTTATTTTTTCCGGAGAGGGGAGGTCAGGTAACCCGGAGATCCTCTTATATTTAAAACACATACGAGCAGCATTACTCCTAAAAAGGACAGAAACATCATTGCTTTTTCTTTTCTTTATTTTCATAAAAGCTTCTGCTTTTACTGATGTCTCTGTCCTTTTTATGAAGAACGCTACTGTTAGAAGTTGGAAAAAATGTGATTCAAAGCCTAAAACAAGTGAATACAAATTAGTCAGAGGTTTTCAAACTGTGAGGGAGAGATGGAGGCAAAGAAACTGCATGAGGTGAAAGACAGGTGCGAGCCGGTTTTCCAAAGTGACGAGTGAAAGTGAAGAGTTATTGTAGTCTGGCTGCTTATCACCACACTCAGCAATTGGAGCTGCTCATGGAGGCTTTAAGGCACTTTAAAACCTTCAGCGCCAGATTGCCACAATTTGCACCAAAATTTATACTCTTTATCAGAGTGAGAACTTACTCAAATCTGAAAACACAGACATGAGACACACATTTTGAGATTCAGTGTGACACTATAATGTCCATCTTGAATAAACATCCAGAAATCCACTTAGATGCTCCTTATAAGTCCAAAATTGGCTTGAGAATCGGTACATTTTTACTTTTTCTTTAATATCAAAGTAATTCAGTGACAGTTGACTCTGCATCCATAGGTACACCACAAAAAGGAAATGCTAATAGCTAATTCGGCATACTTTTAATGGAGCCAAAATGTCAACACTTAAAAATGAAGCAATCCATGGCAACATCATTCTACTTGTTTAAAAAAAAACTTAAATCAAGTTGGTGCTGAATAGCAGGAATTTGTCAAAATTTTGTCTAAAGGGAGCCTTTTAATACGCCTGCTAGCACCAAAAACCAGAGAGGAGGAGGAGAAACATGTTTAGCTTCATGGAAGTGCTCTCAATTATTTCTGGAAACTCCTTGAAAAGTCCTGGAATTTCACATCAGTGTCGCAGTGGGAACACTGGATGCCGTCTGCACTCGTGTGTGTTTGTTTGAGTGTGTGTGTGTGTGCTTTCAGCCCAGTTATTTTTGTGTTGTTGAAAGCGATCAATGGGATAATTTTAAAGGTGGCAGTTGTTCAGTATCAGCTAATTATTAACAGTGTGTTGTGTTGCTGAGAAGTCACTGGATTGTTGGAGAGTGACCTCTGTTCTTCAGCTGACCACACACACACACACACACACTGTCTAAGTCTATAGTTTATTAATCTTGAAATGTTTTATCCCTCCCTCTGTTATTGAAGAGCAGGGTAATTTCTTTTTCACTTTTTGTCTTTCGCTATTTTTGACTCTCTTTATCACTAAGTCTCACTTACTCTCTTTCTCTCACCCCAATCTGTTTCTATTCTGTAAACACACACACACCATTAGTGGTGTATTTCTGTCTCTGCTTAATTGTCTCTCCTTCTTTATCCCCCGTCTTTCAACTCTCTCCTCTGTCTGTTCATCTCAATCACTGTCTTCTCTCACACTCACACACAGCGGTACATGTCAGGGGTAATAATGAATCATGTGAATGCGCATGGAACAACACGGCTGGAGAGCTATTGTTGTTGAACGCACAGCGAACACATACTCCTCTCTCTCCAATCATATTGACATTCCTCTAATGCCTCGCTCTCTCACCCTCTCTCTCTTGATGTTACTCTGGGAAAAGAAAGGAAAAATTAAATGCTCAAAAAAAGGAAGAAATTTCCCACTGGGCTTCTGCATACTTTGTCTTCTCAGTAACCATATGTTTATGTGAAAGCAGTGACCATTTGCATCCACTACCTAACTAATTTAAAGTGCCATTTAAATTAGCTGCTCTTTTAATAATATGAAAACGAGAGAAATAATGTGTGAAATAGAGTTCCAACACATCCTGCTGAAGTTAGAAAATTAAATAACACTTATTCAATGGAGACGACGTCAACGCTGTAGACTTGCACACTTTAAAATAACCCATTGGCGTAGAAGTTCAAATGTCACCGCACACCAGATCTCTAGAAGTTATTCTTTAGTTTTTCATAAGAATGCTGAAAAGTTTAATTGTGGAAATAACTTAGAGGTCTGGTCTGCGGGGAGATTTTAACTTCTACATCATCATTTAGAAGAAATCTTTGCTAGAGTAACAAAAACCTGGATAATCATGCAGAATTAAAAGTGAAAAAATGGAATAAAATTCCCTTTTTGTGTGAAGAGTTCCGCAACAGGAGATCGGGGTTCATTTTCCTCAAACCCAGTTTCACCCACATAGATGTTTAGAAGAGCGTATCTGTCTTCTGTCAATACGTCCTGACTCTCTTACCCAGTCTGTGGTTCTCATCTCTAATTGGTTGAAGATGGCCCCTGTAATTTTTAGAAAACTTGACTCAAACAGGAGGACATAGTGGATTTGTTGGGGACTATTTTCAGCAGTGGATGAACCCACATTTGGTGCTCCAGTGAGTTTTTACAGCAGCAGGATGGTGTTTGTGGCATTGAGTCTAAATTAACTTTGTGTTCATAGAAATGAAGGAAAACCAGTGTGGCTCATTGATGTGGTTTTAATCCTTCTTGGACAACAAGATATGTCACGACCTCTGATTTGAAGCCGGACACGACACAGCAACAATCAGGGTAATAATACAAGGTTTAGGCCAAAAAAACATGCGAGGGTCAGACCTTTACCAGCAGGGATCAGTGAAGAGAATCAAAAGTCCAGGAAATCAATCCAAGGTTTTGGACGTGATTCTAAGGGATCGGGGTGAAAGTGATGGAAAGCTTAACGTGAATGCAAAAGACAATCTTGCAAAAAAAAACTAGAGGAGATGGACCGGTGTATATATGCTGAGGGGCTAATCAGACAATAAGCTGCAGATGGGGAGAGGAGTAGGGGACGCCAGGTGAAGGGAATGAGGTAATCATCCTGATATGAGGGAGTGGCAGGATCTGAAATGACCGGAGAATTAGTAACCATGAAAATGAAGGAGAAGACTGAAGAAGGAACACAGAGAAATCAGCAAGGATTCACAACACCATGTTAGCAGGATCAAGTCATTGTTTGTTACTTCTTTTGATGGGATTTGTTGACAAGAAGAAAAAAACACTCTACAAACACACTGTACTGAGGCCTGCGCTCTCATCTAGTGGTCATCTACTTGGATAAACATGATTTCCTTGAGTGTAAAAATTAATTTATCTGCACACAGATGAACAGATTTTACTTTAAAATGCTGCAGATGATTTAATCTAATCATAGAGCCTTTTGGGGAGGAGAGAGGAGGAGTGTCTTTTCTGCTTCCTTGTCACCTCCTCAGTATGTGTGTGTGTTTGTGAGAGAGATAGAGAGAGGGGGAATCGATAGTGAGTGACAGGAGGGAGGGTTGCTGATGTCGGAGTGTTATTCTGGGCTCTCCTTATCACGACAGGCTGTTAGAGCCCACACACACTAACACACACACACACACACAGATGATGGAGGTCGTATTGTTTGTAACACAGGGGGAGCAAAGTCGTTTTGGTTTTTGTGAAGCATTGCGGCTTCACCTTGCACACACACTTGCAGGATAACGTCCACATACACTCAGCATGAACTCCTTTCATCAATTTGGTGTTTTTCATTCTTTTGCATGGGGCATTAAGTTCTTTTAATGGAGCACAGTGGTTTGTAAAACACACACACACACTTGAACACGGTCAGTTGTTTTGCCTTCTGGCTGAGGTATGTCTGTGTGTGTGTGTGTGATTGTCTAGCATGCACAAACAGAGCTATCAGTTGTCACACTGGGTCAGGTTACATCTGTGTGTGTGTGTAAGTCTGTGGCAGTGTTCATATTCGCCTGCATGTGCTTGTTTTTGTGTGTGTCTTGGGGATATTTGTGTGTTTGTTTCGCTGGTTTCGCGTGTGTTTGAGTGTGTGTCTGGTTTCAGCTCCGCTTTGTGCTGTTGGTTAATTGATAAAGGTTAAAGCGTTGGCTGACAGGGAGCTGAGGTCGCCTCGCCACAGTGTGCTGCATTGAGAGCCACGTAGCGATGAGTCAGGTCGCATTTAAACACAACTTGTCATCATCATTGATCGATGATGAAATGATCAGTTTTCCAGTCAATAACCGAAATCCATACTTCTGGGGGGGGGGGCATTTCGGGATGCTTCCTTCCAATATGGTCCCATTGGCTCATACACATACCTCGGGTATGATTGTGTCAGAAACACATTTTCATGTCAGTTGCTATTAACTGTCAATATTGATAAGGTTTAAATTTCCTTGGCCAGAATGTGAAAATTGTGGGACAAACATAAAACCTGTTTAAATTAATAAACTACACAAACATTATACATTTTGACAACGCTTGCTGTGCATTGTCCACGTGTGTTTACAGGTGTTGGTGGTTATATGTAGGGGGGGAAACGCGTAAGAAACCTTTTGTGTCTCCAGAGGGAGCTGTGTGACGTTACTTGAGTCAGCTTCATGTGGGGTACTAAAGATTAGAAAGACGTGAGGTTACCAAAAATCCTGCTGCTCGGCTACATTAGCCAGCATCTAGCATCTGAATCTCCTGTTAAACTGTCGATGAGTTGTGGGTAATGTAGG
>JAPMOB010247655.1:0-16896 GCA_029875015.1 Lepomis gibbosus
TGCAGTAACTCCAGCCTCAGTCCTTGTGAAGCTCCCCCACACATTTGAATGGCCTTTTCCTGACAATCCTCTCCAGGCTCCGGTCATCCCTGCTGCTTGTCCACCTTTTTCTTCCACACTTTTCCCTTCCACTTAACTTTCTATTAATGTGCCTTGATGCAGCACGTTGAGAACATCCAACTTCTTTTGCAGTTACCTTTTGAGGCTTTCCCTTCTGTGGAGGGCGTCAATGATGGTTTTCTGCACAACTGTCAGGTCAGAAGTCTTCCCCATGATTTTGAATTCCACTGAACCAGACTGAGAGACCAATTAAAGGCTCAGGAACCCTTTGCAGGTGTTTTGGATTAATGAGCTGATTAGAGTGTGTCTTATTAGAGCCTACAATACTGAACATTTTCACAATATTCTAATTTTCCATCTCACTTTGCATGTAATGAGTCTATATAACATATTAGTTTCACCTTTTAAGTTGAATTACTGAAATAAATGAACTTTTGCCCGATGTTCTAATTTTTTGACTTCCACCTGTATAGCTAAAACAATAGTTTCTTAGTTTCTTAAATCAACTTAGATGTGAATGGAAACAGTTCGATCTAAATTATAAATGTTTACTTGAAGCACAGGTGCTCGATTTACCTGGTCTGATTATATGTAACCCGTCACATTATTTACAGGTTAACAGCAGGCAGGACGGGTCACTTGGAGCTGCAGCAGCGGGCTGAGTCCAGCAGCAGAAACAACAGCATTCAGTGAATAATGAATAAGAAGGCCTGAGGTGGTTGTTGTGTTTCTCCCCACAATTAAAAGTGTGGACGCTTAAAAAAGTCTGCCTGCTGTGCGATTACAAAAAATATATAAAATACATTTCATTTTTCTCTGTTTAATGAACTAGGAAATGTTCTTCTTAGTCAAATATATTCTGTTTCTTTTGGTTGCAGTTTTTCAATAATAGCCTGAACGTTGTTGCTGAAGAAGTGGCTTCTGTCTGCAGACTTCTGTTTTTGAAGCCTCAGGGAGGAAAGCTGTCGGCTGCTTGATGCGACACCTCAGTCTATATGGGGACAATGATGAAATCTTCAGCTGAGCATGTCTGAATGTGCTGGGTAAGTCATTTCTCTGAATAAAAATAACACTAAGGTAAAACCGAAACTGCTGTCGGACATTTCTAGTCCTTATCAGATCAGGGTATCAGAAGACACCTGAACATTTAAGCTACCCAGTTGATCTTCAGACTGTGTAACAAAACCTAAGTAAGGGACTTCAGCGGGGACGTAGAATTTAGTAGTCCCTATCAATATCCAGCGATTTCTTAATTGTCTATAGTAATAATTTTGATCAAAGCGATTAAATATAACCCATGTTGTCTGTCAGTGTATTTGGTACACCAACGGTTGACAGATCTTGTTCTCTACTACTTATAGTTTTGAAATATTGTGTCCTCTCTCGCACATATCACCGTGGTGTGGTCCACTGCCTGCCTTCTTCAGATCCCCAGGGACTTTATTTGTCCCCACCGTTGGACTTCAGTCACACGGTGTTGTATATAAAGATTAGAAAACCCTTTTAGTGTTAACGTGTATTTACTCCCCTTGATCTTTCTTCTCTTCATCTTTACCCATGTTCATCTGTGTTCATTCTTGACCTTGGAAACAGCATTTGACAAAACAATCTCCACTCAAGCTCCAATTACTTGCTTTTTCGGGAGCTTACCTGTATGTTCAGACAGAATGCATCCTCGCCAGCACAAAATGTTTCAACGTGAATCCATGGGCTTTATGGATCTACTTCATCACCTTCCCCATGACTGATGCGCCCGATGTTGTGGCGGAATGAGCAAACCACAACATCGGGCGCAGCAATCGTGGGGAAGGTGATGAAGTAGATCCATAAAGGAAAAAGGAAAGGGAGTGGAAATAACGGACTGGAGTTTCACACGCAGACACGGTCCGTGTGTCTGGTGCAAGCTTGCATACAGTTAACGCACAGTAGTTAAATTGGCTGTTTGGAGTGCATAAAAACAATGGTCCAGTAAAATCTGCATAAATACAAGTTTGCTTTGCTTTCTCTCTGAACACACCTTTAGACTGTATCACATGGTTCTCATCAGCACACTAGGGTTCCTCAAAGTGGACTCATTAATATGGACAAGAAGTCCTACATGTGCTTAGAATCATCAAGTATGAAAAAAATCTACATCTCCATCTCAACAGATCAAACTCCATCTGGTCTGTACATGATGTCATGGCAATCCAGTTGAGATATTTCAGTCTGGACCAGACACAGCCCCCACTTTTATGACGTAGGCTATGTCTGAAACATCTTTGTTTGTTGCGTGGGAACAGAGCTTTGTTAAGTCTCACGAGATTCAAGATTGAAGTTCACGCGGTTAAAAAGGGCTAATTGTTTTTCGGGACTGCTTCTGGCTCAGCTGTCAATCAAACTTGTACAAGTTGCCCACTCAGAGGCTTGACAGCTGAAGAGACACTGATATGCCTTTATTAGAGATTTTGACAGTAGTGGGACAGAATACATGGGGAGGGAGATATTTCATGCTATCATGATAAAATAAGTAAATTGTAAATTTGAATTTCACTTTGACATGATTTTGTGGGGTGACTTTTGAAGCCTGACCTGTCCAGAACTCTCCTCAGGCTATGATTGAAAGCCCAATCTTGAAATCAGATGTGCTATCCACATTGGGGGTTATTGTCAGTCCTTAGTATCCTTAGTAACTGAACATTAGCAGCAGAAAACGACTGATAAACTATATTTAGAGGATATCTCAGTGAATCGCTCCACCTGTCCTCTAGATCTCCCAGCAGACACAATAATGAGCAAAACCCTCCATCTGGCAGCTCGTTTACAGCAAACTCAACCCAAAAACTGTTGTCTGAATGTGCTAAATTTAATTTTGCTCTAATTAGATACGTGTCGAGAGGCAGCAGAGCAGGCTGGGCTGCGCGTGTAGTGATCAGAAACTAATCAATCATCAATCAGTCAGTCAGAACAGTGTATTAACTCCGGTTTGTCGACACAGGTCTGTCTCTGAAAACCAATAAACCTCAGCATTTAACATGTGTGGAGACAGTAAATGAGACATAGTTTTAAGTTTACACAAGCATTTAATTGCTTGCACTGCAGCTTCTTATTTGTATCGTCTGATGTAAGATATGTTTGTAGTATTTGTTATTTGGTTAAACTTTATGCTTTTTTTTTTCTTTCTTTTTTTTTTTTTTACACAAGACACATTTCAGAACAATATTCAGATAGTAAAGTGCAATCAAATCAAAACTTAAATCAAACATTTGCTAAATACAGCGCATCAGTTTCCGGGGTTACAGGAAAGTCCTGTTCAGAACTGGAACATCTGTGCGAGTTTAGACTAAAGTTAGCAGGTCTGTCTGCTCTTTATTGGACTCGGGGAAGTTAACGCTCCAGCTGCTCCTGCTGCCACTGTTTTTCCACAGTTACCTTCTACGGTTAAGGTTATATTAGAAATAATAATTTTATCTTTTATTTTTTCCTTATTATATATTACTCTAATACTCCCTCTACTCTACTATAGCAGGATAATGTCATCTTTATTTCTGTGTCTTCTAAATAGATTATGGTGTCGATGTTTACTTTTTACCTGTTAGTGTTGGCATAAGTAGCAATCAAGTGCATATTTTAGACCCATTTAAAGTGTTCTAGCTTTACAGCGGGTAAGCCTAGGTCTTTGACCAACTCACAAAGATAATATTAATGTATAAACAGTTTAATTTTAGTTGCCCATTTAAACAGAAACTGTAGATAAAATTGCTGCTTTCATCTTTTTTGAAACCACTTTTTCTATAATGTTTTTGACTGTAAATCTTTCACTGTTGTCAATGTAAACTCTACGTTCCTTGCTTAAAGTTAAGATTCAGTTGATATTTGTTCCCCTTCACAACTTCCAATAAGACAGAAGGCTCGTCCAGCCCACAAAATCTAAGAGTAACGGAGCTCTGCTGGGATTTACAGTAATGCCTCAACCTTAGCTTGATTGCAATCACCATTGTGAGCTTCACCATCACAAACTACAGGATTTCAACACAGAATGTTTCATGCAGAATGTGTGTGAGTAAATGTCAATGCTGCAGACAGTGTCTTATTTAGTAATATGCAGTATAAACCAGTTTTAACAATTTATTTTGCTAGGAGAGGCTTAGCCTGCTTCCAATTCTGGAAAGCGCAAGTAAACAATAGGAGGAAAATAAATGTAAGTACCACGTACAACATTTTTTTCCTAATTAAATCTTGTGTACGGAGAACAAGGCTAGAGCTGATCTCTAACAAACATAACATTGTAGTTAGCTGCATTTGTCTTACTACTCATAACAAGAACAACATCTGGGTATTTTTTGCACAGGCCTACTGCAGATTTTGCTTTTGTTTGCATACTGCATATTACATGCTACATTTAGACCAAATCAGTATTTACTGCTATATGGATAGTAGTAGTAGACTTTTTCACATCCAGCCTGTCTTTCCAAACTCTGCTTGAGGGCTGAATATTAAATAAAACATGACAGTATATTATTTATCACACACTCACCCGCTCAGCTGACTGTGCTGTGCCAAAGAAGATAGGGATGAAGGCGAGCCAGATAATGCAGGTTGTGTACATAGTAAATCCAATGGGTTTGGCCTCGTTGAAGGTCTCTGGCACGCCACGCGTCTTGATGGCGTAAACAGTGCACGTGACCATCAAGAGGATGCTGTATCCCAGGGAGCAGATCAGTGACAGATCGGAGATGTCACACTTAAGGACACCACGTGCGTTCTGAGGATCCTGCGTGCGCTGCTCGCCGTAGTCCACAAAAGTGTGAGGCGGGTCGGCTGCAAACCACACGAGGACACCCAGCAGCTGAACAGAGATGAGCGAGAAGGTGATGACCAGCTGGGAGGCTGGTGAGATGAAGCGTGGTGCTGTCACTGCCTTCTTGCCCTGCTCGAAGATGCGGTGGATGCGGTTGGTTTTGGTGAGCAGGGCAGCGTTGCTGAAGCACATGCCGAGGCCCAGGAAGATGCGGCGGAAGGAGCAGACCACAACATCGGGTGCAGCAATCATGGGGAAGGTGATGATGTAACACAGGAAGATGCCCGTCAGAAGCACGTAGCTCATCTCCCGCCCCGAGGCGCGAACAATTGGTGTGTCATTGTAGCGGACAAAGGTGACAATGACAAAGGTGGTGGCGATGATGCCCAGGACAGAGATGAAGACAGGCAACAGCGCCCAGGGTGAGTGCCACTCCAGTTTGATGATGGGAATGGCTTGGCAGCCGGTTCGGTTCTGGTCGGGTCTCTTCTCATAGGGGCAGAGCTCACAGGTGAACTCACTGGCCTGGAAATGGTATCCCTCGCAGCGCTCGCAGTGCCAGCAGCACGGGACGCCCTTCACCACTTTCTTCCTCTCGCCAGTCCTGCAGGGCAGGCTACAAACCGAGGCCGGCAGGGAGGAATCGCCGGTGGTCCACTGCAGGGCCTCCATCTGAGGGGAAGGAGAAGGACCCAGACTGGTGAGCATTCATCTTCGAACTGAGCAGCTGAACAAAACGCTCAGCAACATCATAATTATCACATATTGACATCTTTTTCACAAGTCTGAGTCAGCACTGATGCTTCAGGCTCAGACGGGTGAAACTTCCTGAACATGGGATAAACTCACTACAAACTCACTCTTCACAGGAACATGGAGGAGGATCACAATATATGGACTCCCACATAGAGACAATAGATAATGTGGAGCTAAATAAAGCCAGTTATGATACAATGCAATTTTTTCTCTCTATTGAGAAAAGTGATAGTGGAATAACAGAATCTCCCTTCCTGGTCAGTGGTTTGGTAGCAAATGCAAAGAACTGAATGTGTGAATTGCATTGTGGGTCTCATCACGAACATCTGTGGTGTTATTATTTATTACTTTATTGATTACGTTTAGAATAATAAGACCATAATGTGTGTTTCCTCCTTGATCAGAAGGAATACAGAGTCAATCCAGGGGCTGACTCGACAAATGGTTCTTTATTTACCACTACTGAGAATGAACAGCAGTCTCAGAATAGTTTGGACTTAGGACTTTGTGTGTGGGTGTGGTTCTGCAATAACTGAGTTTAATTAATTTAAAAACACCCTAAAATGGTAGAGATTTTTTTGCATTCATGACTTGAGATCATGATCAGCAGGGGGCAACTCTGCAATTCCACTATCGCTTTTCTCAAGATTGAGAAAAACCCAAACTCTGGCATTACTGGCTTTTTAAAAAACATTCAGTGTGCTGCTGATGTGGTTCTGTTTGGTGCAGAACAAATCACTGCTGCAGGGCTTCAGACATGACTGCACTTCAAGAAATGATTCATCTTTTATGGAAATTATTAATCTTTTATGGAACAAACAACATGTTTGATTTAGTAAGTGGACCTTGAGTTGAAATCGTTCTGTCGAATTGGTGATTCCCAGGTCAAGAACGAACCTTCGAGCTAAAATTTTAAGCAGTAACAGTAGTCCTAAAATGCCAGGAAACATGGAAAGTTTTAACATCTACAATTTCATGGCAAACTCAGGTTTAAAGGTCCGGAACAAGTTCGTAAGTTGAGAAAGAGTTGAGATTGTTTTGTCAAACGGCTGTTTCTAAGGTCAAGAGTAAAATCATTAATAAGAAGGAGGATATTTTAATGAACACACTTGGGAGAGCTGGATTGGAAACATCTTGTTCGCTCTTTCTTTCTTCTCTAAAGAAGAATAAGTGTTTCATCAAACATTCCCACATCAATCAAAACACAACTGAAGTCCGACTCACAACCTTGTTGGTTAAAATATCCACGAACCACAGTAATACTACATGTCTCCATTATGAGGTTAGGGTTCGCACTCACTCTGGTTGACAAAAGACAGAAGGACATTGATATTATTGGTCCTTACGTTTAGATGCAGCTGATTGGTCCATTGTCCGATGACCTTGTACTCTGCTATCGACCTGTTATTGATCTGATATTGGAAGATGTCGTAGCGTCCGGGAGCATCCCCATTCTCGTTAAAGGTGACCGGAGTCCCTGCGCTTCCTGTAAAAACACAAAGACAGATATTTGTTTAGGTGTCTCTGTAAGCTGGGACAGTAATTCTATCAGACCTGACTCCACTAGGACTGGGCTGTGATACTGTAATAAGGTAAACCAATATTTTTATTATCGTCATGTGACCCACGCTTGTGTTTCTAAGCTTGTGAACAGTAGCTTCTTGATGCTCTTTCCTAGATCCCTCATTGGCAAGTGTGACGAATTTACCTTTGGTTTGTTTGCCTGAGTTGTGGCTTTTTGATTGGCTCCAGGTCATGTCACACAAAGTGCTCCTTCCTCTATATTTTCAAGACAACTTGAAATGCAAGACACACAGTTAAACTAACTATTGGAGGTGGGAGATGAAATGTGCTAGCACCAACATTTGTTTAGGAGCAATTGTGTCTCTGCGTTTTGCTCCAGGACACTTCCACATGTGGACTGGAGGAGAATTGAACCACCAACCCTGTGATTAATTGCTAATCTGCTCTGCCACCTAAGCTACAGCCACACTTGTTTGATATTGGTAACAACCAGTCGCTCTCACACTCACACCTAAGGACAATTTAGGGTCACCAATTAACGTAGTCCGCATGTCTTTGGACGGCGGGAGGAAGCCGGAGCACCCGGAGAGAACCCACACAGACACTGGGAGAACATGCAAACTCCACACAGAAAGGCCGGGGCAACCGGGGTTTGAACCTGCAACCTTGTTGCTGTGAGGCGATTATATGAATTCAATTAAAAAAAAATAATTATGAATATGCACCATATGCAAAATATAAACCCTTATATGCTCTAAAAACTACATCATGACCCTTCTAGAAAATGGGACCCTCAAAATTAAGTCCACAAAATTAAACAAAAACAAAAATATTACTTGTCCTGCTACCTAACAAGATCAATAACGGTTATCTTGTCTTCTCATTGTCAAAGTTTGGTTAGGTTTAGTGTAAAGACTCACTTGTGAGATCATGGTTTGGCTTAAAATTACGACTTTGCTAAGCTTCAGTGTCATGGTTACAATAATAACCACTTAATTAAGATGGGAGAACGATCATAGTCAGAGTAAAATGAAACCAGTGTTGACTGTAGGGGGGAATCAGGAAATGATTCCCACATTTTGTTGACCCATCCATCCAGCTTGACTTCCTACTTTGCTCCAGGCAAGAGTCACAAGTGCTACAGCCTTTAGAGGCTTGAAAATAAATGTTGTTTTAGGGCATTTGCTGCAACGCATGATGCTGCTGTTTTTCTATGGAACAGCCTCAAGGGCCTCAGTTATACAAGTTTTAAAACAGTTGTCGTTACAGTTTACATTACCACATAGTGAACCATGAAGCTTGGGGTCCCCTTTATGTTTACAGCCCCGGGGGGAGTTACCTGCATTGTTAGTAATCCAGCCTTACCTTAACTACTTCTACAGAAGTGGGTGTAGTACGTGTCCAGTTTGTGTCGTACTTTGTTGAATAGAGTTTTGTTTTTGAACCACAAAAAATGTCTTTAGTCTCTATGTTATTTCTTCTAGTTTGTTCTCAGGTTTTTCTGGCAATGTGACAGCCGGTCTGAGTGATCTTATCACAGTTTTCCCAACAGCTTGTTACCACAACAACCACACAAACATCTTGTCGCCATATTGACTAAATCCATCCTGCCAAGTTAAAATCACATGCTATCTGACACTGTTCACACATGCCAGCTGTTAAATATTAACATCTGAAAGCATGAGGCAAAAACATTTTCATTTCAACTAGTGATTTCAGTCAGGATCCAAATTTCTGGTCTCCGTCATAATTTCTCCTGAGCGATGTTATAAAAAAGGCCACATGTAAACTAATAATATACTTTTAGGTTTTATTTTAGGGTTATACTTATATTATCCTATAAAGTGGATTCTCATGTGGCATAGAAAAATAACCTCTTTTATTCCATATAGCAATTTATGATGCATTATCTTGTTGAATGTGAATCAGTTTACATGAATGTTTAGTTTACAGTAACCGCGGCGAGGAAACGTCAGAAAAGTTTTTTCCCTCAGAGAAAAATTAATAAAAGAAAAATTACAGCATTATTTTGCAGAAACTTTCTAATATTCATAAACGCTAGAAATAAATACATCTAAGAGCCATTCAAGATGGATTAAAGTCTGTTCAAACTACATTGGAGGGTGGTTTGACAGGCAATATGAAATCTTTATATATAATCTGTTTCTTTATTCATGCCAGAGACACAATTAAGGAATCAATATTTTTAAATCCAACATCTTGGATTACAGTGTTTGAACATTACAAGGAACACTCGGGTGTTCAGTTAATCCTCCTAAACTTGATGTTTTGTTTTTAGATTCAGTTTCTTGGTCCCTTTTTCTTTCAGCTGCGGTACTCACTGCATTGTGTTGTTATCGTACAGTAGTGCTGTATTCTTCGCTACAGGGCAAATTTAACATCAGGGACAGCAGAGTCTCAAACGTGAAGCGGATTAGTTTAGAGCTGCAGAAGCCAAGAGGAAGAGCAGCTTATTGGAGGTAAAGAGCAGAACAACAACAACAAAAAAGAAAACAGATTCATAATGAAGTGAGTGGGAGCCGGTTTGTTTCTATTCTGCCCCGATTTCCTTGTTAAACATGAATCAAGGCATCACAAATCACATCAGCGTGGCTATGATTCACCACAGCTCCCCTCAGGATGTAGNCCCCCCCCATGCCCCACTTGAATTCACTTCATTTCACTCCAGAGAATCTGTGTTGATACAGAATTAACATCCTCGCTCCACATTATTTCCAGACATGGTAATCATGATAACTTTGTGGTAACAAATGCTGCAGTTTGTCATTAAACAGAATAAGGTGACACCCAAACAAACAAATCAAAAAAACAAACAGATGTTACGTCGAACGTTCGGGCTAATGTTATGGTCTCAACATGTAGACAAATGCCTAAGAAACAAGGCTCAGCTTGTAGCCCACAGCAAACTAAATGAACCCATGGCAACATTATTATCCCAGTCATATGCCCCAAAGCATTATGGGAACTGTTATCCTGGCAAATGTCAGGCAAATGTGAATTATATGATTAGAGATTAATTAGTCTGAAACTTCTCAGATAATTGTCGGTTTCCAAGCCAGGCGTGGACCTAAATGCCTCTGGACGCAATCGGATAGACCTGCAACCAATCAGAGCAAAAAAAATGTGTGACGTAGCATGGTTAGTCATTACTTTAACTTTGTCCAAATCCAGTTGGAAGTACAGCAAACACATCTTTCTTATCAACAAAAGTTTTAAGGGCAGATGTTTAGTCTTCTTTTAGTGAAAATGTACCGTCCAGTTTGTTTAATACTGATGTGACAGTGGATTCAACAGAAGGCATGTTCATGAAAATGTCTAAAAGGCGCTCCTGACGCATCAAAACCTGCCCATATTAAAAAAAACAGTTGTGATTGGCTCCAGAATCCAGAACAGGTAGAAATCTGTCTGAATAGGAGGGGGGCTAGAACATATCAACATGGTTCTTATATTTCTGGAACACTGATACCCTTATCTTTCTGTTCCCATACATAAGTTGGGGGCTAGGGGCACAGATGTTTTGATTTTGTCAGACTTTGAAAACACCTGATCTAAAGGTATTTGGAGGTCCACTTGGTTGCACTGAGCTGCAAACCAAATTGTAGAACTGACCCTGGCGCAGAGACTTTTGGGGCGCTAGAACTACAGCCAAGAGTTTAAATTAGGACTTTGTTTTTTAAGTGAAAACACAGCTATGGTTTCTGGCATTTACGTCCCAAGACCCTTTTTACTGGGGCAAGTGCCCCTGTATCCATGTGCTGTGCCCCAGTGAAATGGTCAAGACCCCTTGGCGTATTTTTTGGACACGTAGGGCTTTGCGGTCAAGTTAGCAACAAATGGCAACATCTGCATCGTACGTAATACATATGCAATGTCTGGTTACAAACTTGTTGAAGTGGAAAAGGGACATTGTTACGATATGAAATGTCGCAAAACACGAGTCAATGTTTAAAGCGAGTATTTTCAACATTGATGAGAGCAGGACTATCCTTCTGTGCACAAGAAGAGAAAATAACTCAATTAGAATGACTTTCGAGAACAGCAGTCAGTAAACTTGTTCTCTAGAAGTCTGATATGAGCAGCGTGAATGTTTATAAACTGCAGCATTGAAAGAAAACAACGTCGCGTGTGATATTGGGTCAGCCCAATATCAGCATAGAAAATTACCCAATGGGCCACTGTCCGTGCTTTATGGGCAGACCATTGGCCCATTTGTTAAAAACAGTACGCTACACCTGCCCTAAAGGTTCGTTGGCCCACTAGGCATTTGCCAGATTACCAATCCACCTCTGGTGGTACCATAGGTGTGTGTGCTTATGCTCTGGTCAAAGCCCTTTCTGGCATGACAGTGCCAATATCAATGGGTTAACAAAGGGAAGCTGGTGAGGCACATACTAACACATTTCATACACTTCAATCAAAATATATCAAAATCATCAATCAATATATCAACAATAATTCAAAAATTTTCATGGGGAATGAGGGGGTCTGTGCCCCAGGAGAGCTTTATGTCTAGCAACGCCCCTGGTTTTGGATTCCTAGAAACAGTTCCGGCAATGGCTCTATATGTCTTACCAGTTTATATAACAATAAATTGCCAGATACTTTCTCAGGAGGTGGCGGAGACCAACCAGATCAAAAAGTAGAGTGAAAATCGGACTTACTCATATTCATCAACTCCAGTGGGATGATGTTTCTGTGTCTTCTGAATATGTAAGTAGGAATGTGTTTGCTAACTTGTTCCAGATTTGGTCTTACCCCCTTTACTTGGATGTAAAGTTGTGTCTTGGATATTAGTGGACATAAACACCTTCACTCAGAAGATGATCAAATTCACTTGGATTCATCATCTTTATTAATTTAGCTGACACTTTTTTATCCAAAGCGACTTACAATTGCTAAATATTTCAGAGGTTTCACACCTCTGGAGCAACTACGGGTTAACTGTCTTAATCAGGGACACAATGGTGGATGTGTCTAAGTGGGAATTGAACCCGGGTCTCTCACTCCTGCAGTAGAAATATCTTACTCAAGACCAAAGTGTAGGTCTGATTGACGGACATCACCATTCTTAGGGAACAAAAAAAAAGTACTGTAAATACCAACTGCGAGATAAACGCATCCTTTATTTCCAGGTTGTTGTTACTGTCAGCGATGTCAACAAATCAGAGCAGAAAGAGACAGTAATCCTCCTTTTCAACCTGAATGGATCCGACAGCCGCAGCCCTTTTTCACCGTGCTGCAGGGAGCATGTGTCGTTCTGAAACTCAGCAGATCAAGGCCACAGAGTTTTATTGAGTCGGTTTCCTTTATCTATTGTTTCCAGGGACCTTGGGAGATGGCGTGGGCAGTCAGAGCTGCGGCCTGGCAGATTGTCTATTCATCTGTGTGATAATGCCTCTGAATGTACAGATTTACATTGACTCTGTTCTTACATCTTCATCTTCACTCTGACTGCAGCTTTACAGTTATTCCGGTTCCTTTCTTCCTCCTTAAGCTGTTGAGTTGTTCTGTCAATTTCTACCGCAGAGTTAAAAACATTTTAGATTTCACAGCTACGTCATTCAGGTGACTGCTGATTGACTGATGTGACTCATTTGTGGAAGATTTTGAACAATTCAAATGCTATGAAATTCTGATTAAGGTTTTCAAAAAAAATGGAAACCCTCCATGAATGTATGAAAAGCTGTGGAAACAGAAGGTAACCTGAAGGATGTTTTGTGGTTATATTTTTTTAAAGAAAAGTAACCAAAGAAGGCTTGAAAAGTTACCAAATGTTGTGCCTCTACATCCAGAAAATGTATTATCTATATGTATGACATATCCATATATTAATAGTTTATAGGATTAAAAACAGTCTAGCAAAATGAAAATAAACCTAACTATAAGATTAGATCAACATTAACCAAATTACATATTTAAAATTTTTGTATTAGCCTTCTGTACACTATAGGTTGGAATATGTCTTACCTAAAAAAAACTAAGCTTTTCTAGAACAGATCAGTCTTAAAATCCTACCCCATTTATGGGGGAAATTAAGCTTTTGCAAAATTTTGCTTTAAGCCTGCCCAGTTACGTTAAGGGGTGATAAAACAATGATTTCAGCTGTATTCCACACAGTATAGGAGATGCAGCAGACTAACCGGGCTGAGTCCGTCCCACTCTCTGTACCAGATTTTGGCACCTTTTTTGTGCTTTGTCATAGTTGTAGACGAAATAGAGAGAGGAAATTTGAGATTTACAAGCGATTCTGCTGATTTCTTTCTCATGTCTTTCAATGTGGATATACAACCTGGAAATACTGTGGACGCATGTCGTCTTCTCAAACAATAGTGTTTTAAAAATTAGCTGTGTGAGGAAATAATCCAACTGTGCCCTTAGCTCTTTTAGTCAAGCTGCTTTCAACACATCCATATACATCTAAATCTAACTGCAATTTTTTTTTCTGTCGGCTGGTTGTACAGAGAGAACCAAATTATATTGAGTTATTTCATTTAGAACAAAAGAGATTGAGTTCCCCAGGCAAACAATGGAGATCAGTGACTGGTTGGTACGCACTAGGGCTGTCCCCGACTAAGGATTTACATAGTTGAATCAGAATTGTCAAGTCCTGCCTATAGGTCAGGTTTTTGTGCGTGGCAATTGCGAGCCGGGGAGGTTAACACATGGTGGCTCCGCTTCAATCTTGAGAAGCTGCAGAGCTGCCGTCTCTATTCAATCAACTTACACTGTAAATTTCCAGCTAAACTGAAGCTTATTGTTGACCCTCTTGTCTCTCTCACTCTCTCTTTCTCTTGCGCCTGTCATTCACTGGTCTTGTGCCGACAACTGCATGCATGTCGCAGTTCCTTGCGGGGCTATTTCAGGTAGCTGGTTGTTTAAAAATGATATAATATTCTTTGTGTGGTTCATCAACAGTGATAAATTATCAGAAGTCCTGCAAGTGCGGGCAACTTCGGCACAACACCAGTGAAGCTGGGGCTCCGTCTCTTCAGCAAGTGTTCCTCTTCCTCCACCACACACACGCTACGCCGACACATGCACACTGACAACCCAGGGTTAGGGTTACAATTTTAGATTTTTTTCACGCACTTTAAAAACATTTATTGAATTTTTTTACGTGTTTATTTACAGCATTAAACATTGAAATGCATATTGTAATGGGCTGTATATTACCTTATTGGGATAAAACTGGTAGTTCAATATAAAATGAAATGTTGAGCATGCCAATATCGCCAAAATGGCATGATCCTTGTTTCGCTGCGAAGCTTCGACTGGGAGATTGACAGTCGAATCAGGCTATGTCCATCCAAGCATTGAATCTAAAACTATTTGGGGTCAGCCCTATTATGCACTGATTCACGTTTGTGTCTGGCTAATGATCGGTCAACTGAAATTCTCCTACTGCATCAAAACAGCTAGGACAAGAAATAGTTGCAACATGTATCCTCCTAGAACCAAAAACTGTTTGTGCTCTAATTAAACAAACAAGATACCATAAATCAATTCGCGAGCTAGTGGTGGCTCAGAGGTTAGGGCACCAAACTCTAGTCGCGGCATCCCCACTTTGTCATATAGATCCATCTGAACAACTCGATCTGAAAGAAAGAGAATATAGTATTTCTGAAAAATGTTGAACTACTCCTGTAATCCTGAGGTTCATACAGTGTAATAACAAACAGCTGAGCTCTCACTGGGTGTTTCCTCTTCCTGCTTTGTTCAGCAGTTTATAAAAAGCTGCTCATTTGAAGTGAAGTCACAGCGGGAGATGAGCTCTTCGCATATTCATCAGTTCACTCACCTACAGTATCTGCTCCCCCCTCCTCCCTCACTGATCTGACTGTAAAGGGTTTCTTTTCCTGCAGCTCCACAGGGTCAGTCATGCTACATCTCTCTTGAAAACGGCAACAACAGGCTTTTATCGCCTCTTAGTAAGCGCCCGCTGTCCAAATGAATCAGGAGGAATCTCCCTGACGTCCTCGCCTCTCCTCCCTCCCCCGCTGCTCTCCCTCGCTCTGCTGATCATGTTCAAATTGGACTTTACTACAGGATGGCTTTAGCCCAGCGAGCACTAACATTAGCACAAGTGTCTCGATTAGTCCCCCGACGCTCCTCTAAAAATAAGGACAGGGGCGGGGAGTGCATGGGTGAGTTAGCGATTAGCCCGGCGGCCGGCATCGCCACAGAGCCCTGCTTCGTCCTGGATTTGCCGCATTTCATACATGGAATTATGGGTAACCCCACTGCCCAGCGTTGAGAGAAGTGAAGCATAAAAAACAGAAGTAGCCTGAGTTTGATTTATGTCAACGTTTGATGTATGTAAAGGTTCAACCGAGCATGCTGTTCACAGATTCACACAGGAAAGCCCCAAATGGACCGTGACATGAGTGAGTGTGAGTGTGCATGACTGTGTCTGTGTGCGGGTGTGGAGGACTTAATAAGCTCAAACAGGCACAAACCACACATGAGCCACATGCTGCTGAGCCAAGATTCAGCGATAATGCATGTGTGCTGCTGCAGCGCTCAGAAGCAGCGACCTTCACTAAGGAGATGTTCTCTGTGGCTGCAGATGAACTCATTATTATCGTCTTCACTGTCTCCAAATGTCGATCTTTGGCAGTCAGAGTTCAGTTGAATACTCTTTGTACTAAGGAGCTGTAATTCCTCAGAGAAGATGGAACCAGATAATATCGGGAAATGTTGATGTTTCAGCACAAATGGGAAAGTCTTAGACAGGAAACATCTATTTTAGTTTATAAATGATTCAAATCCACCATGTGAAACCCTCAGACACAACAAGCCAGCAGAAGAAGGAGGTGGATATGTTATGTTTATCCTGTATTGAGGTGGTTGTCTGACATTGAGTGGCTAAGGGCTAGAAAAGCAGGCTTGAGTTCAGAATTTAATGATTAAATATGCTGTTGGTCCATACTCCCCAGAGCAACATGTGTTCCAAGATTTAGGATTGTTTTTTGATCTGATGCCACTATAACATAAAACGATTTTCTGATCTCTCACTGCTATAATTAAGATTTGGTTAGATTAAAGTACAAAAACAACTTGCTTTGGGTTAGAGAAAGATCATGATTTGGGTTAAAATGACCAAGTGATAAAGGTTAGGGTTCAAGGAAAGTCTAATGTTTTATCTTTCAAAATTATAATTACTATGATCGTTAGAGGGCTTTAACACAAACACATATCGTTTTGGGGCACTTCTCAAAGGCTGATTCTGTAATTTTTCTTGGGAGGACAATCTTGACTAGAAAGTTGCTTGGTCAGCCACTGGCTTGTACATTTCCACCATAAAACTAAATAAATAGGACATGAACAAGCTTAGAGCCATTCCTTCAATGCCAATTAAATGTTACAGTCTCTGTAATAGGATCTGATGGTCAATGATGCTACACGTAGCACTTAGATCTAACAAGACAAGTAGAAAGACAAGTCCTTTGTTGGATGCAAACAACGAATCAATGATTTATATACAGTTTTGCTGCTAATTTATAAGGCAAACCCTTCTTCTGCAAACCAGTCACATGTAAAGTGAGTAAGCTTTTGATATATTTTCCTAAAGTTCTGGGACTGCAGCAAGTTTTGTGTCCAAACTACATTTACATTTACTCATTTGGCAGACTCCTTTATCTAAAGCGACTTACATTTGAGGAACAACTTACAAGTATCAACAGAGCATGAAATACAGATCTACAACTGACAATACATACTAGTAAGAGCAGCAATAAATACTAGTAAGAGCTCAT